>CM036768.1:28219426-28409426 GCA_020796225.1 Arion vulgaris | reverse complement strand
CATTTCTGGAGAGGACCGAGCCATATGTGGTAAGACCCGGTGCAATGAAGTCAATCCTTCGGCTTTAAAAACCTTTAAAACCCTTTAAAACCTTTTTTTCTGATCCAGAAGCACTTAAGCTTTCAACTCTTCGGCTCGGTGCCATTTACATCGTAACCCTTCGGTTCGGTGCCACGAACACGGTAAATCTGGAGAACCTGTAGCTTTTCTGCCAGCCCTCGGAATTGAACTCGCACTCACAGAAGGCTTATCACCCGTCGTCCAACTCGCTTCGAACACGCTGGGCAGACGGGCGTAAACCCCTTTTTAAAAACTATAACGCTAGGAGAAAGATATAATAGAAGTTACATAGACTTGATCAATCAGCTTACCAACCTACTCACCCACCTTTCTACCTATTTACCTATACATATCAAACTATATACCTTTATGTTTAATCTACCTACCTACTTAGTGATCAATATATCTCACCTGTATTCCAGGGGACACTACCGATCAGCCAATCTGGAAATCTTGATGATTGAATATGAATCTTACCTGGAGCAGAAATTTGGATGCAATGTAACAGTACTTAGCAAGGAGGCGGAGTTTAAGACTACCACGTGGCTTGTCTTCGTCAATAAAACAAGTAATTCATTCTTTCTTATTTCATTAATAAAACAAGTAATTCATTCTTTCTTATTTCATTAATAAAACAAGTAATTCATTCGTTCTTATTTCATTAATAAAACAAGTAATTCATTCGTTCTTATTTCATTAATAAAACAATCATTTCAATCTTGCTGGTAAGAAAGAGATCAGAGCATACATGGCAGTAATCATCGAAGAGCAATGAAGATGGAATCTCATCAATCAATAAATCAATCAATCTTGAAGTGCAGCAACAAACTCCTTCCAATCTACTCTTTCAGTATCCATCCATAATAATGATCCCTTATGACTAGTTCTTGACTACCATTACAATTCCCAGTTGTCACTAAGCAAGCTATCTTTAGCCGACTAAACTTCTGTTGTTGATGTGGGGTCCTTAAAACTGAGCCCGTGTATTGCCGGAGCCCTCAAGTGGAGCAGAGAATAGTAGTACTGCGACCTATAAGGCATGTCGTAAGAGACGACTAAGGTAGGGGCCTAGAGAAGCTACTCTAGTAAATAAAAAGCGTCGCAGAAATCTGATATAATGTCCTACTTGCAGAGCATAACTAGCACAACGTACAATTGCTCTTAGTCTCAGATCACATACAAATCACAAAGAATGGTGAACACGTGGTAGATATGGAGCGCAAGAAGAAGAAGAAGAAATCCTTAAAACCGAAGTAGTGATGGTGTTGATAAATGATATTTATTTACTGTCTTTGTAAGCACATAAAGCTGCCTTTCTGCCTTTAATACTTCCTTTAGGGCGGTGTAGGACGTGAGAAACATGTGCCTGTAACATTTAATGGCTGCATGGCTAATTCAATCGCTTCAAAACTGTTCAGGTTATGATGTTTTTCTTTATGACCCGACATAAAAAAACGCCTTCGCCTTACCTGGGATTCTCTCTCTCTCTCTTCTCGCGATCACCGCTTAGACTGATGTACCAGATTTCCCCAAAAATTCTGCTGTTGTTTTTAGGGACTCCGTCCCTCCACACAGCTTCTCATTGAGCACTGTATTTTCCGGCCAGGTTTCGTTTCGCATGCCTGCTAGCAGTGGGCAGTCTTGCAGTAGGTGCTCTGCCGTCATGTCCGCCTGTTCGCAGTGGCACATGCTAGTTGTACCAATTACCTGGGATTGAACACATGAATCTCAAATGGAGCCGCGCTCTAATCCATTCAGTCACACGCTCCACCTTTCTTTATCATCATCATCAGGTGTCGTCTCCACATCGAAGGTTGGCTGCAATGAATCTCCAGCATCCTCTGTCTTTGGTGTTGCACACTGCCAGACCGTAACCTGTCCATTTCTTAAAGTTTCCTCCCACTTATCTCTCGGTCTTCCTCTTGCTCTTCTCCCCTCAACTTTCCCTCTAGTAAATGTTTTATCATGGTGTCATGTCTTTTTATGTGCCCAAAATACTTTACTTGTCTGAATTTTCTTTCTCTTAATAATTGTTTCTTCAAGCCTAGTTTTCCTAAAACTTGTTTATTTGTCTGTTTTTCTGTCCATGAAACTCTGCCTATTCTTCTATATATCCACATCTCAAATGCATCAATTC
Source organism: Arion vulgaris (assembly GCA_020796225.1). NCBI lineage: Eukaryota > Metazoa > Mollusca > Gastropoda > Stylommatophora > Arionidae > Arion > Arion vulgaris. The sequence goes on along the minus strand of CM036768.1, from coordinate 28,407,229 downwards.
TGTCTTCTAACTGCTTGTTCATTGTCCATGTTTCCGAGCCATACATTAATATAGGATATATATAGCATTTGATCATTCTCATTTTTAGCCTGTTTGTAATTTGTTTGGATGTCAGTAACTTTCTCATACTATTGAAATTATCCTTGGCCATTCCTATTCTCTTTTTAATTGTTTGTAGACTTTGTTAAATAAACATAGCGCTTTGAAAATAGCAAATCCCGCTGTGCTGAAACCACAAATTCTAGTTTTTATCCTCGTTCTCATCATCATCAAGAGCAGTGATGAAGATATGCGTGATTTAGCTCGGTAAACATTTCAACAAGCGTCAACACACCTGTGAAACCGTTTCTCACCTGTCTGTACCACGTCATCGTTCAATCAGCCGATGAGTGCAGTCTGTTTAGAAAAGAGTGGTTTTTTAAAGTTTATCTTTATTGCGTATCTCTTTCACCCTGTTCAAATTTTAACTTATTTTTCTTATCAAAAGAAATGAGTTTCATGCTTCCTGGCAGATACACAAGAATTTAGTAAAAACAATATACATATCCCTTCAAGTCTTTTGTTTGTTATGTACGCCTGTGTGTTGCTGGGGGCCCGCAGTTGCAGCACAGAATAATAGTAACACAGCAACCTACAAGGAGTGTCGTAAGAGGCGACAGAGGCAGGGACCAAGGAAAGCTACCCTCATCATTAGGTGCCGTGCCGGCTGACGTAGACGATCATGGATCTCCACAAATCTCTGTCTTTGCTGATCAACTCAGATGCTGACGCTCTTCAGTGCTATGAAATCAGGCTTTCCAAAATGTTCTCTCTCTGCCTTCCTCTGTCTCGTCTAACCTCGTTTTAACGGTTGTCACAATGTGTTCTAAGCCTCCCCTCCTCATCACATGCCCAACAAATGATGACAGCCTCTTTTTATATTGATGATAAGCTTTCTCTGTGTCTTGATCTCATTCAACACCTCCACATTAGTCATTTTAGCAGCCCGTAGGATTTTCATCATTCTTTTGTAAAACCACAACTCTGTGGCCCTCAGAGATTTCTCGACCTGTTATACATGTTACATGGTTGTGTACATGGTACATGTCCTAGTAAATAACAGAGACATATTATGGATGTTCTCGAAAACTACGGAATAAAAGGAACACTGCTAGACTGTGTTAGAGCCATATATATAGAAAGTGAAAGTGCCATATGAACAAGCGCCGGACTCACAAATTGGTTTCCAGTAACATCAGGAGTACGGCAAGGATGTGTTTTTTATCACCTCTCCTCTTTATTATATACATGGATAGTATCACCAAAATAGATGAAACATCACTCAACGCAGACCAACAAAATGAACTGCTCTTTGCTGACGACCAGTGTTTATTCCATAATAATATTGAACAGCTTCAAGAACACATAAACTTACTCAACAATAGCTGCCTCAAATACAACATGAAGATCAATATTCAAAAGACAGAAGTCATGACTATAAGCAGAGAACATAAAGATATCAACATAAAAATAAATGACCAAACGCTAAAGCAGGTGAGAGAATTCAAATACCTTGGAAGTATTTTCACATCTGATAGTAGACTTGACAGAGAGATCGAAACTAGAATCCAGCAAGCCAACAACATTACTGGGTGCTGGGTGTAACAAGAAGAGACCGGTTGAGAAATGAAGACATCAGGAAAAAGTGGGTACAACATCAGTACTAGACTTCATCAAGAAACAACAAATTAAATGGTTCGGTCACGTAAGCAGATTACCATCAGACAGTGCACCCCAAAGAGCAATGCTGCTCCGATACAATGGGTACAAAGCAAAAGGCCGGCCACGCAAAAGATGGACCTCAGAGATAACAGAGGCGACGAAAGAGACTATCTACGAAGCGCATACTAGGGCCCGTTTTAGAAATCTCTTCCTGACCTGACGCTGTGAGGCATACATGATTCGAGAAAGAAAGAAAGACAGTACATCGAGAAGCAACGTTGGTACTATACCATGCATACAGTACATCGAGAAGCAAAGTTGGTACTATACCATGCATACAGTACACCGAGAAGCAACGTTGGTACTATACCATGCATACAGTACATCGAGAAGCAACGTTGGTACTATACCATGCATACAGTACATCGAGAAGCAACGTTGGTACTATACCATGCATACAGTACATCGAGAAGCAACGTTGGTACTATACCATCATACAGTACATCGAGAAGCAACGTTGGTACTATACCATGCATACAGTACATCGAGAAGCAACGTTGGTACTATACCATGCATACAGTACATCGAGAAGCAACGTTGGTACTATACCATGCATACAGTACATCGAGAAGCAAAGAATCAAATGGGTCGGCCATCTATTGAGAATGGAACCACATTTACTACCATCACGTGCCTACAATAATCAACACTCAGGGTGCAGAGCACGAGGCAGGCCAAGAACACGATGGACAGATAACATCTCAGAGTCCCTTCGAAAATATGGACTGGCAACGTCAAGCGCAACACACCTGGCACAAGATAGAAACTAAATCTCCCCACACCGCTTCATGGCAAATGTGGTTAAGATAAGATAGATAGATAGATAGATAGATAGATAGAACAACATTACATACCAGCTTACCCCAATTTTGAAACACCCAGCTATTCCAGTAGTGACTAAAAGACAGATTATAAATTCAATCTTTATACCCACACTGTGCTACCAGAGCCAAACATGGGCACTGACAAAAGAACAAGAAAGGAAAATTACCACCTGTGAAATGAGATGCCTGAGGAAAGCAGTAAATAAAACAAGAAGAGACCATATAAGAAATGAGGAAGTTAAAAGAACAGTCGGAACAACACCTGCTATTAGATTTATTGAAAAACAGAGACTCAAATGGTTTGGCCACTTGGTCAGAATGAACCCGAATACACCAGTTGCAAGAGCGTACAACCTGAAAATGGAATCATCAAGAGGAAAGGGCAGACCAAGAAAAAGAAGGGTTGATGGAGTTACAGACATCTTAAAACTCCACAATACCACACCATATCAAGCGACCGAGCGGTGCATTATCTCGGAAACCGATCATCAGTTAAACCTGCTACGCCTAGCGGCAAAAAGCAGAGAAGGACAAAAGAAAGAAAGAAGAAAAGCAGAAATCGAATTTGTTGGCATACTTGTAGGCGCATATCTGGCACAACGTACAATCGCACTTAGCCAGATCACATAGAGTGGTTTAATAAGTACTTAGCCAGATCACATAGAGTGGTTTAATAAGTACTTAGCCAGATCACATAGAGTGGTTTAATAAGTACTTAGCCAGATCACATAGAGTGGTTTAATAAGTACTTAGCCAGATCACATAGAGTGGTTTAATAAGTACTTAGCCAGATCACATAGAGTGGTTTAATAAGCACTTAGCCAGATCACATAGAGTGGTTTAATAAGCACTTAGCCAGATCACATAGAGTGGTTTAATAAGTGGTTGATTTGGAACGCTCGAAGATGAAGTGTTTTGTATTGAAGATTAACGCCTCTTTATGATGACTGTCATCATAGCACTCCGGACATGCTCATAGACGCTCCAATCCCCGCCTAAACAAATCCAGCAGCGTCCAGCGGCCTAACACGCTAATTCGATGTTGATTCTTCTTCTACTTTCTTCTTTGCATTCGATTTCGTATGCTCGTCTAAACCTCTATGAAGCTGTATGTCAGGTGAAGTTTCTCGAGAGTTCCCCATAGCTTGATCTGTAAACTTCGTTCATGAGGCCATTTTTGTTTCATTGGTGTATGTATGATGGTCATGACTGCAGGATGTGCTCTAGAATCTGTGTTTCTGTCTGACATGCAAACTGGGAAGTCTGAACAAGCTTTATTCTGTGCTTGTGGTGGTTGAACTTGTAGTGACCTGTTCTTAGACGAAAGATTGATGTGTGCTATTTTCTGTTTAGTCACAATGTTGATTAATAAATCTTTTCGCATATTTGGTGCGTCGTTCTTTTCGGGATGTATCAATATCAGCATCCATCTCCCTCAATCTGATCAGCGACTGGGATTCATAACCCTAAAACATCTCTGTTCGGAAAGACGCTCTCAATGCGTTACGAATGTCATTTCGGTACATTGCAGTTTGCTCTGATATCGTAGCCAGCCAATCTATCCATTGCAGCTCGCTCTGATATCGTAGACAGCCAATCTATCCATTGCAGCTCGCTCTGATATCGTAGCCAGCTAATCTATCAGCTCGTTCATTACCACTAACTCCTGCGTGCCAAAAATGAAGGTGATTTCCCTTATCTCAGTCTGTACTAGTACCTCCAGCCAATTTTCGTCTCTCCATTCATGTATCGACTTTACTAATCATATTCATGGAGTCACTGAGTATGAAAACCCTAGAGTAGTTACGTGATGCCAACCACGTCATCGCCTCTGTAACCGCCCGTACCTACATGATCAAACTACATTGTGGTTGCCGCGTAGACCCCACTGGTCTCTCTTAATATTTTTCAGAGACCCTGATCTCAGGTGGTGAGATTGAGTTCCTAGTCCTATCGGAGACGGACGATAAAACATGGTCCAGTGTTCTATTTGAGCACGTAAAAGAACCCTTTGCAGTTCAAAATTAGAGAAGACCAGGCTGGAAAGCCTTGCAAAATTCATTCTAAATATTTTTTTAAATTCCTACAAAATATCTTTAAAATTCCATTTGGGACCCTTGCCGGTGCTACGGAGATTTTCCACTAAAGTAGAGATCGTACTGTGTAAGAAAGAGATCGAAGCACACATGATCCTCACCGAAGTCCAATGATGATAGCGCTATCAATCAATCACTCAATCATTCAATCAATCTTATTATTTTGTGTGTGTTGTGTTTTATTTCTGCTTTCTCTTGGCACGCTTTAGTTCAGCAAGATGTCTTAGTCTAGCTTCCCAGTTCTCATACCTGTTCTCTGAGCCTGTCTCCAGCAAAGATCTGTCCCTGACTAAATCCTCATAATCTTGTATATTCATAACTGAGCACTTTCAAGTCACTATATGTATTTGCAACAAAGAGAGTGTCATCTCATAGTACATTTTGCCAGAAGCCATCTTACGTCTAAAATATCATTGAGGATCCGGCCATCATCGATTCAGCTCAGGTGAACTCCCCCAAGGCCATCTTAGGAGGCGCTTTCAAGCTTAATTGTAAAACAACACGAATGATACTCTTAACGAATAGTATAAAAAGTTTTAGACATATTAACCTCTCTCTCTCTCTCTCTCTCTCTCACATACATACTGCATATATATATATATATATGTATATGAGAGACACCTTATACGTCAGAAAATGTAAAAATCTCATGATATAAGTGAACTTTGATCGTGCGCTTCTTAAACCGCACACAAAAATGATCTTCCGTGGATTTGAAGATGATCACATTTTTGATTTTCAAAATTCGTTGATCCGTTTGCTTATTTTATTTCGACAAATGTGGAGATCATGTTTTTATAATACATGTATCATTAATTTGTTTCGTTGCTTACTGGTTTTTGTTGCTGTGAGTGTTTTTGTATACATCGTTGATAAATGTATTTATAACTAAGCTTATTCCTTTATTATTGGTGAGCTAGGACAGGGAGAAAAGTGGTTATTCTTTCCTTTCGGTAGACAAAATTTACTTTATGGTAAAAACAAGGGCACATATGTGTAAGAACAAGGGTACATATGTGTAAGCACAAGGGCACACATGTGTAAGAACAAGGCACATGTGTAAGAACAAGGGCACATATGTGTAAAACAAGGGTACATATGTGTAACACAAGGCACACATGTAAAACAAAGCACATATGTGTAAAAACAAGGGCACATATTTGTAAAACAAGGGTACATATGGTAACACAAGAGCACATATGTGTAACAACAAGGGCACATATGTGTAACAACAAGGGCGCATAGATGTAACAACAAGGGCGCATAGATGTAACAACAAGGGCACATATGTGTAACAACAAGGGCGCATAGATGTAACAACAAGGGCGCATAGATGTAACAACAAGGGCGCATAGATGTAACAACAAGGGCGCATAGATGTAACAACAAGGGCGCATAGATGTAACAACAAGGGCGCATAGATGTATACATTTTTCTTATTTGCCAAAGGATTGACTTCATAACACCGGGTTTTACACCATATAGCTTGGTCATTCTCGGCAGAAATGGCACACCACCTGCCGAGAGTATTGCACAAGCATAAACTCCATAGCTAGGCAACAATCCGAGGGTATCTGGAAAAAATGCACTCGTGAACAGAACAACGTGGTCGGATACTAACATACGATCTTCGAGACGCAAGAAAAGAACGTAGCCACTTAGCTACAGATACCACCACATACATGTATAATTTACAGTAGAAGAAAGGTACCATAGAGACAGTACAAGAACATCAGAATGGCACCACATACATGTATAATTACAGTAGAAGAACGGTACCATAGAGACAGTACAAGAACATGAGAATGGCACCACATACATGTATAATTACAGTAGAAGAAAGGTACCATGAGACAGTACAGAACATCAGAATGGCACACATACATGTAAATTACAGTAGAAGCGTACCATAGAACAGTACAAGAACATCAGAATGGCACCACATACATGTATAATTACTGTAGAAGAAAGGTACCATAGAAACAGTACAAGAACATCAGAATGGCACACACATGTATAATTAAATAGAAAGGTACCATAAAGACAGTACAAGAACGTCAGAATGGCACCACATATGTCTATAATTTATAGTAGAAGAAAGGTACCATAGAGACAGTACAAGAACATGAGAATGGCACCACATACGTGTATAATTACAGTAGAAGAAAGGTACCATAGAGACAGTACAAGAACATCAGAATGGCACCAAGAGAGCACATTAAAAACACAACAATGGCATTGTTTTTTTTACTAGATTACACCATTGTTAAGGCACCCAAACATCTCACTGATGGCTAAACAACAGAGAATCAACAGTATTTATATGCCTAGTCTGTGTTACCAGAGTCAAACATGGACAGTGAGCAAATCACAGTTGGAAATAATAACTTCATGTGATGTCTACGAAAAGTTAACATCAACACAAGAAAAGAAAGTCGTCAACATTAGCATAGATAAGAAAATTGGAACAAAACCTTGCTTAAATTACATTTTAAAAAAGCAAAGAATGAAGTGGTTCGGCCACATAACAAGAATGCAACCAAACTCCACAGTATACAGAGTCTTCTACAACAGAACATATTGGCAAGATACCTATCGGTATGCATAACTTGCACAAACCGAGATAGAGAATACCCTTTATCTTCTTCTTTGAAATCTTCAGAGTGTATGTTTTCTTAACCCTTTAGCTGCTAAGGACGTATATATACGTTTTCCTCATTCACTTCTAAAGATGTATTAATACGTCTGATATTATCTCTTCTCTGTGGGTAAAAGACGTGTTAACACGTTATATATTGCTACTGTCACTGTTATATTCACGTTTGTGACTTAGAAACAAAGAGTAGCTATTTTTAGCTCAGCCTTCAGAAAGTATGTAGCAGCGAAAGGGTTAAAGCGTTGATGATGTCGCATCTGTCCATAGAAGACACAATCTCGATCGTAGCATTGCCACCAGTGCACCGGCTCTCTCATTGCCCTTCATCCCAGCATGACCTAGGACAGAGATGAAGGTAAACGTCTCGATCGTCGCATTGCCCACCAGTGCACTTGCTCTCTCATTGCCTTCACCCCAGAATGACCTAGGACAGAGATGAAGGTAAACGTCTCGATCGTCGCATTGCCCACCAGTGCACTTGCTCTCTCATTTCCCTTCACCTCAGCGCGACCTAGGACAGAGATGAAGTAAAGCTCGTCGTCGCATTGCCACAGTCTGCTCTCATTGTCCTTCAAGAATACCTGAGACAAGATGACGAATGTCCGATGTCGCATTTATATTAATTGTATCCATTGCCTTCATACATAACTGGTCTTGTTCTTCTGTATCATGCTCTAGAGTCGCTAAGCATGCATGGGTGAATGTTTGCATAAACATTCAACAATAACCAATAAACAATAAACTTTCAACAATAAACATTCGATACCTCCGAAGCAATAGTATCGCAATCAGAAACAACATTTCGAACTGGTGTATGTCAAACGCGGGGAGAAGTTTCGTCTGCCCTTAATACAAAACTAATTGCAGCAATATCGTATCATCTAACATTGTTATAGATGTGTCCCTTAGAGATACGATATAAATTGTTTTAGCATTAGCTGGGTCCCATCAAATGATAAAAAATATATCCACACGGACAAGATTGATATCAGATTGGTTTACGTGAAGACAGGCAGGATAACTAATTCCTTGATGTGATCTTGTATAACTATAGAGAAAAGAAATCAGAAATGTGATAACAAGTTTGTGTGAATATTATGTGTTATTGCCTGTCCCGTTTCGTTTCAAGAAAATTTGTCTTGAAAAGTGGTTAAATTGATGATGTTATAGCGTGGTCATATTGATAATGTTGAAGTGTGGTTAGATTGATGATGTTGTAGCGTGGTTATATTGATGATGGTGTAGTGTGGTAAATATATTGATGATGTTGAAGTGTGATTAGATTGATGATGTTGTAGTGTGGTTATATTGATGATGTTGTAGTTGGGTTAGATTGATGATGGTGTATCGTGGTTATATTGATGATGGTGTAGTGTGGTTATATTGATGATGGTGTAGTGTGGTTATATTGATGTTGTAGTGTGGTTATATTGATGTTGTAGTGGGGTTATATTGATGATAACATTGAGGTCCCTCTCTGCAGAAATCGCACGCCACGTGCCGAGAGTACTGCACAAAGCACGAACTCCGTAGCTCCAATGATAATTCTTGGCGTCTCTGGTAAAAATGCACTCGTGAACAGACGATGCGGTCCGGATTCGAACCCACGACCTTTGACTCGCAAGGAATGGCAAGTGAAGCGGTTAACCTTACCTTCAACCACATAGATCCCTAGAAGAATAAAGAAGTACTAAGTTAGTCAAACACTATATGACGAAGGTATTTTGAGCTGTTTCACTTAACAATGCACATCAATCACAGCACAATAAGTTGCACGCCACAACATCGCAATGAGACTTGACTTTCTAAAAGGGCATATGCCCTATTTTCTTCCACTTCATTAAATCTACGTTCACCAGAGTCATCTACTGAAGTACATGCCCTATTTTCTTTCATCTATCTAATATATATTCTCAATGGTTCTCTACATAAATACATGCATCCTCTCCTTCTTTTACTTCATCTTATCGACCCTAGTGATAGTAATAACGTGAGAACCACCGAAGTCTTCTAAACCGACATGTAACACTTACGGTGTAACTACAAAAATAGTGCACAGTTTAAATTTACCAGTTTTGATTGCTTCTTGTGAGAGTGTGCAGAGGCAACATGTTCAATTAACTGTTTAATGTTCTGGTTAAGTGTAGTCCTGATTAGAAGCCAAGTTAACAATAAGAACAGTCATTAGAACAACCCTTTCATTTCTGAGTAACATAGTTAGTTCTTGAGTTATAGTTAATAACTCAATATAGTCAAACGATAGAAGAAAACTAGTCACTACAGAGATGAAGTGTCTATGCAAAATGCTGGGAGTAACAAGAAGAGACCGATTGAGAAATGAAGACATGGGGGGAAAAAGTGGGTACACCATCAGTACTGAACTTTATCAAGAAACAAAGAAAAAATTGGTTTGGCCATAAAAACAGATTACCTCAAAGAGCAATATTACTGGGATACAGGAGATACAAAGCAAAAAGGTCGTCAACGCAAAAGGTGGACGTCAGATATGATAGACGCGCCGAAAATAACTGTGTATGAAGCGCACACAAAATCCAGTTCTAGAAATCTCTTCTTATCCTGAAGTTGTGAGGCACAACCGGATTGGAGCAAAGAAGAACAAAAAAGTAGAAGAGTTATCGTTGAGAGGGATTCGGTTCTAACGAGGACAACATCGTTGAGAGGGATTCGGTTCTAACGAGGACAACATCGTTGAGAGGGATTCGGTTCTAACGAGGACAACATCGTTGAGAGGGATTCGGTTCTAACGAGGACAACATCGTTGAGAGGGATTAGGTTCTAACGAGAACAACATCGTTGAGAGGGATTGGTTCTAACGAGGACAACATCGTTGAGAGGGATTGGTTCTAACGAGGACAATATCGTTGAGAGGGATTCGGTTCTAACGAGACAACATCGTTGAGAGGATTAGGTTCTAACAGGACAACATCGTTGAGAGGGATTCGGTTCTAACGAGGACAACATCGTTGAGAGGGATTCGTTTCTAACAGGACAACATCGTTGAGAAGGATTCGGTTCTAACGAGTACAACATCGTTGAGAGGGATTCGGTTCTAACGAGGACAACATCGTTGAGAGGGATTCGGTTCTAACGAGTACAACATCGTTGAGAGGGATTCGGTTCTAACGAGGTACAACATCGTTGAGAGGATTCCGTTCTAACGAGACAACATCGTTGAGAGGATTCGTTCTAACGAGGACAACATCGTTGAAGGATTCCGTTCTAACGAGTACAACATTTTAGAGGGATTCCGTTCTACAGAGTACAACACTTGGGATGTAACGATAACATTGTTGAGAGGATTCCGTTCTAACGAGTGCAACATCGTTAGAAGGATTCCGTTCTACGAGTACAACATCGTTGAGAGGTTCCGTTCTAACGAGTAAACATCGTTGAAAGGATTCGGTTCTAAAGATACAACATCGTTGAGAGGATTAGTTCTAAAGTACAACATCGTTGAGAAGGATTCGGTTCTAACGTGTACAACATCGTTGAGAAGGATTCGGTTCTAACTTACAACATCGTGAGAGGGATTCCGTTCTAACAGTACAACATCGTTGAAGGATTCCGTTCTAACAGAGGGACACATCGTTGAGAGGGATTCCGTTCTAAGCGGAGTAACATCGTTGAGAAGGGATTCGGTTCTAACATACAACATCGTTGAGAAGGATTTTGGGTCTAAGGTACAACATCGTTGAGAAGGATTCCGTTCTAACGAGTACAACATCGTTGAGAAGGATTCGGTTCTAAGAGTACAACATCGTTGAGAAGATTCGGTTCTAACATTCAACACCGTTGAGAAGGGATTCGTTCTAGAGACTAACATCGTTGAGAGGATTTGGTTCTAAACGAGGTACAACATCGTTGGAAGGATGTTCAGACGAGTCAAATCGTTGAGAAGGATTTGAGTTCAACGAGTACAACATCGTTCAGAAGGATTTGTTCTAACAGTACAACATCGTTGAGAAATTTGGTTCTAAGCAGTACAACATCGTTAGAAGGATTTGGTTCTAACGATTACAACATCGTTGAGAAGGATTCCGTTCTAAGAGTACAACATCGTTGGAAGGATTGGTCTATCGAGATCAACATCGTTGAGAAGGATTGGTTCTAACGAGTACAACATCGTTGAGAAGGATTCGTTCTAACGGAGACAACATCGTTAGAAGATTCGGTTCTAACGAGTACAACATCGTGGAAGGATTCGGTTCTAAGAGTACAACATGTAGAAGGATCGTTCTAACGAGTACAACATCGTTGAGAAGGATTAGGGTTCTAACGAGGACAACAAATGAACACATATGTACATACAGATCATACATAACATAATATATATATATATATATCTATATTTATGTGTGTGTGTGTTTTGAATATTTGTGTATATGTGATTAGTCTAAGAACACGTCGGCATTTGATCCCATATATCGGGTTTGATCCCATATAGCTCGGTCACTCTACCCAGAAATCCACGAATTGTCAAAGCAGCATCAGCTTTTAAAAGTATAAAATAAACATGGAACTGATAGTTATTAAGTTTGAAAACTAAATTATGAATTTTCTTTTCCATTGTTGTATCACTTCCTAACATATGCCAGCGAGAGTTGTTGTATCACTTTCTAACATATGCCAGCCAGAGTTGTTGTATCACTTCCTAACATATGCCAGCCAGAGTTGTTGTATCAATTCCTAACATATACCAGCCAGAGTAGTTGTAATACTTCCTAACATATGCCAGCCAGAGTAGTTGTATCACTTCCTAACATATGCGAGCCAGAGTTGTTGTATCACTTCCTAACATATGCCAGCCAGAGTTGTTGTATCAATTCCTAACATATGCCAGCCAGAGTAGTTGTAATACTTCCTAACATATGCCAGCCAGAGTAGTTGTATCACTTCCTAACATATGCCAGCCAGAGTTGTTGTATCACTTCCTAACATATGCCAGCCAGAGTTGTTGTATCAATTCCTAACATATACCAGCCAGAGTAGTTGTAATACTTCCTAACATATGCCAGCCAGAGTAGTTGTATCACTTCCTAACATATGCCAGCCAGAGTTGTTGTATCACTTTCTAACATATGCCAGCGGGAGTGGACAAACGACTGAAAATATAGAAAATAAGTTGAATGCATTTGAAAATAGATGTCTGTGGAAAATAATGAGCATAAAATGAGACGAATTCAGGAGAAGTGATGACATCAGAGAAATGTCTGGTTAACCACTAGTAACATCTTTTTATTAGCAAAAGAAGATGGAGATATGTTGCGCATACTCTGAGAAGAAATTATGAAAGACTGACAAAGCAGGCAATGCAGTGGGAGGTAAAGTGTTCACGAAAGAGCGGACGTCCTAAGGAAACCCTGAAACGAACTTTACTGAGAGCGAGGCGAGACAAATTAGACTCAATTCCATAAAAGAAATTGAACCAGTTGCGCAAAATAAAGCGGTATGGATAAATTACTTGCATGCCCTATGTAGCCTATAACTATACATTAGAAATTCCGTACGATTATCATATCAGATTCGATGAATATGCTTCAAAGGATTGAATCTGGAAGAATGCGCGTGGAATGGGTGGACAGCATTCGGAGATCACATCTCAAGAAAATGACTTGGCTGTACACACCAGGACATGCTGGAGTGCAGGGCAACGAGCGTGCTGACTTTCTCGCAAACAATGTCCCGACTAAAGCGGGCAGAAGCATGGACAGATCTATTCATCAATGCTCTCATTTATATCATATGGGCGAGCCTCGGACACTGGAACGAGTGCGAGAATTAAGAGTTAACTTTAAACATGCCAGACAGTGTCGTCTTCGTGGTAGATAGCGAAGGTAGAGATCAACTTCTCAAAGGTACGGTGAGCAATGGACGTTAGGATGGCTGCTGCAGCGGAGGACAGAGCACGAATGGGAATGCCCAATGTGCCATGACGTCGATCACATAACATAAAATTAAAATAATTATTGCCGGCAGTACTTTCTGTACATTAGCCCCTGTTGCTTCTCACTGCAATCCATTCTGCTAGTATCGCTTGCTGAATCTTCCTATATTTAGTAACCTGCCCTTCTTCCCCCCTGCATTATGTCTCATACATCATTAAGCTACATGTCCGAATTCCTGTAATGGAACATTATTTTACCTGGCACTTGCTACACCTGAATGCCAGCTGACGTTCCGTCAGAGTTTGACAACCTCCAAGAGACAAATATTCCCGTTAAAACAATCTTGAAACAGTTATCTTCCAGTTCTATTTTTATTTAGATCAATTGTTTACTTCCAGTCAATTTTTGTGAGTTGATTTTTCTGACATCTTGGGGGTTACTGTTGCTAATATAAACTAGTGGTTCTCAGTCTAGGAGACGTACCTACACAGTGAGATTTAAGGCACTCTCGGGAAAAGCGGAAAATGTTAACCAGATAGTGGTTCTGAACCTGAAGACGTACCTCCCAGGAAGGCGTGAGGCACTTTCAGGAATCGTGAGACAGTATCAGGGATCGTAAAATGTTATATAAATAAGGGTACTCATCTATGAGAAGTGCCTGTCCAGGAAAGCATGAGGAACTATCTGGGGAGGGGAGTGTGAAACGTTATGAAAATAGTGGTTCTCAGACCCGGAGATGCGCCTACCTAGGTAAGCTTGAGACAGTATTATTGAGGCGTGATGCACTATAACTTTATACAAATAGTGGTTCTCAAGCCTTGTGACGCATCTGTCAAGAGAGACGTCAGGCACTATCAAGAGAGGCGTATATCGTTGTAAAACTTATGGGGAATTTGTGTTTAAAAAATTTGTATACTAACTGGTTTTCCAGTTGAAATATGATTTTAAATGATTAAATATAAGCTCAAACATTTCTTTAAATAATAACTAAAAACATTATGATTTTGCTTCATGTTATCATTTTTCTCAAAATTGTGGGTCAAAAATAAGTTTGTTTGATTATTTGCGCTTCCACTGCCACTGCATGGGAGATGGTGTGTTTAGGAGATAGTGCTGTGATAAAACTAAAACTATTTCCTTTTGCTCTTTGGAATTTACAATTAATTCGGCGGCGGTAAACAAGGGATCAGCGGGATTTAGGTAGCCTTGCTTCAAGGATTTTGCCTTGCTTCATCGTCATGGAGGGCACCAGTTAAACAAGGTTGAGAACCACTGATTTCAACAGTAAATAATTTCTACGTTTGCCAAGTTTGACATGATGTAGATTGTTTTCAACCATGAAATTGTTTGTTATTTTTACCTCATCTATATTGTCTAGTTTTGTCTTGTTCTTCAGCAAGAACTTATTTATGTCTTGTTCTTCAGCGAGAACTTATTTCTGTCTTGTTCTTCAGCAAGAACTTATTTCTATCTTGTTCTTCAGTGAGAACATATTTCTGTCTTGTTCTTCAGTGAGAACATATTTCTATCTTGTTCTTCAGTAAGAACTTATTCTATCTTGTTCTTCAGCAGAACTATTTCTGTCTTGTTCTTCAGCACAAACTTATTTCTTCTTGTTCTTCAGTGAGAACTTATTTCTGTCTTGTTCTTGAGTGAGAACATATTTCTGTCTTGTTCTTCAGTGAGAACATATTTCTATCTTGTTCTTCAGTGAGAACTTATTTCTATCTTGTTCTTCAGAAGAACTTATTTCTGTCTTGTTCTTCAGCAAGAACTTATTTCTGTCTTGTTCTTCAGTGAGAACATATTTCTGTCTTGTTCTTCAGCAAGAACATATTTCTGTCTTGTTCTTAGTGAGAACATATTTCTGTCTTGTTCTTCGTAGAACTTTTTCATCTTGTTCTTCAGCAAGAACATATTTCTGTCTTGTTCTTCAGTGAGAACTTATTTCTATCTTGTTCTTCATGAGAACTATTTCTGTCTTGTTCTTCAGCAAGAACATATTTCTGTCTTGTTCTTCAGCAAGAACTTATTTCTGTCTTGTTCTTCAGTGAGAACTTATTTCTGTCTTGTTCTTCAGCAAGAACATATTTCTTCTTGTTCTTCAGCAGAACTTATTTTGTCTTGTTCTTCAGCGAGAACTTATTTCTGTCTTGTTCTTCAGTAAGAACTTATTTTTATCTTGTTCTTCAGTGAGAACTATTTCTATCTTGTTCTTCAGTGAGAACTTATTTCTTTCTTGTTCTTCAGTGAGAACTTATTTCTGTCTTGTTCTTCAGTGAGAACTTATTTCTGTCTTGTTCTTCAGTGAGAACATATTTCTGTCTTGTTCTTCAGCTAGAACTATTTCTATCTTGTTCTTCAGTGAGAACTTATTTCTATCTTGTTCTTCAGTGAGAACTTATTTCTGTCTTGTTCTTCAGTGAGAACTTATTTCTGTCTTGTTCTTCAGCAAGAACTTATTTCTGTCTTGTTCTTCAGTGAGAACATATTTCTGTCTTGTTCTTCAGAGAACTATTTCTATCTTGTTCTTCAGTGAGAACTTATTTCTATCTTGTTCTTCAGTGAGAACTTATTTCTATCTTGTTCTTCAGTCAGAACTTATTTCTGTCTTGTTCTTCAGTGAGAACTTATTTCTATCTTGTTCTTCAGTGAGAACTTATTTCTATCTTGTTCTTCAGTGAGAACTATTTCTATCTTGTTCTTCATGAGAACTATTTCTATCTTGTTCTTCAGTGAGAACTATTTCTGTCTTGTTCTTCAGTAGAACTATTTCTGTCTTGTTCTTCAGCAAGAACTTATTTCTGTCTTGTTCTTCAGTGAGAACTTATTTCTGTCTTGTTCTTCAGTGAGAACTTATTTCTATCTTGTTCTTCAGTGAGAACTTATTTCTATCTTGTTCTTCAGTGAGAACTTATTTCTGTCTTGTTCTTCAGTGAGAACATTTTTTCTATCTTGTTCTTCAGTGAGAACTTATTTCTGTCTTGTTCTTCAGCAAGAACTTATTTCTTCTTGTTCTTCAGCGAGAACTATTTCTGTCTTGTTCTTCCCGTAGAACATATTTCTGTCTTGTTCTTCAGTGAGAACTTATTTCTGTCTTGTTCTTCAGTGAGAACTTATTTCTGTCTTGTTCTTCAGTCAGAACTTATTTCTGTCTTGTTCTTCAGTGAGAACTTATTTCTATCTTGTTCTTCAGTGAGAACTTATTTCTGTCTTGTTCTTCAGTGAGAACTTATTTCTATCTTGTTCTTCAGTGAGAACTTATTTCTGTCTTGTTCTTCAGCAAGAACTTATTTCTGTCTTGTTCTTCAGTAGAACTTATTTCTATCTTGTTCTTCAGTGAGAACTTATTTCTGTCTTGTTCTTCAGTAGAACTATTTCTATCTTGTTCTTCAGTGAGAACATATTTCTATCTTGTTCTTCAGTGAGAACTTATTTCTATCTTGTTCTTCAGTAGAACTTATTTCTGTCTTGTTCTTCAGTGAGAACTTATTTCTATCTTGTTCTTCAGTGAGAACTTATTTCTGTCTTGTTCTTCAGTGAGAACTTATTTCTATCTTGTTCTTCAGTGAGAACTTATTTCTGTCTTGTTCTTCAGTCAGAACTTATTTCTATCTTGTTCTTCAGTGAGAACTTATTTCTATCTTGTTCTTCAGTGAGAACTTATTTTGTCTTGTTCTTCAGTGAGAACTTATTTCTATCTTGTTCTTCAGTGAGAACTTATTTCTGTCTTGTTCTTCAGTCAGAACTTATTTCTGTCTTGTTCTTCAGTGAGCTATTTCATTTGTTCTTCATGAGAACTATTTCTGTCTTGTTCTTCAGTGAGAACTTATTTCTATCTTGTTCTTCAGTGAGAACTTATTTCTGTCTTGTTCTTCAGTGAGAACTTATTTCTGTCTTGTTCTTCAGTGAGAACTTATTTCTGTCTTGTTCTTCAGTGAGAACTTATTTCTGTCTTGTTCTTCAGTGAGAACATATTTCTGTCTTGTTCTTCAGTGAGAACTTATTTCTGTCTGTTCTTCAGTGAGAACATATTTCTTCTTGTCTTCAGTGAGAACTTATTTCTGTCTTGTTCTTCAGCAAGAACTTATTTCTGTCTTGTTCTTCAGTAGAACATATTTCTTCTTGTTCTTCAGTGAGAACTATTTCTGTCTTGTTCTTCAGTAAAAACATATTTCTGTCTTGTTCTTCAGTGAGAACATATTTCTGTCTTGTTCTTCAGTGAGAACATATTTCTATCTTGTTCTTCAGTGAGAACTTATTTCTGTCTTGTTCTTCAGTGAGAACTTATTTCTTTCTTGTTCTTCAGTGAGAACTTATTTCTGTCTTGTTCTTCAGTGAGAACTTATTTCTGTCTTGTTCTTCAGTGAGAACATATTTCTGTCTTGTTCTTCAGTAAGAACATATTTCTGTCTTGTTCTTCAGCAAGAACTTATTTCTGTCTTGTTCTTCAGTGAGAACTTATTTCTGTCTTGTTCTTCAGTGAGAACTTATTTCTATCTTGTTCTTCAGTAGAACTTATTTCTATCTTGTTCTTCAGTGAGAACTTATTTCTATCTTGTTCTTCAGTGAGAACTTATTTCTGTCTTGTTCTTCAGTGAGAACTTATTTCTATCTTGTTCTTCAGTGAGAACTTATTTCTGTCTTGTTCTTCAGTGAGAACATATTTCTGTCTTGTTCTTCAGTGAGAACTTATTTCTGTCTTGTTCTTCAGTGAGAACTTATTTCTATCTTGTTCTTCAGTGAGAACTTATTTCTGTCTTGTTCTTCAGTGAGAACTTATTTCTGTCTTGTTCTTCAGTGAGAACATATTTCTGTCTTGTTCTTCAGTGAGAACATATTTCTATCTTGTTCTTCAGTGAGAACATATTTCTGTCTTGTTCTTCAGTGAGAACATATTTCTGTCTTGTTCTTCAGTGAGAACTTATTTCTGTCTTGTTCTTCAGTGAGAACTTATTTCTATCTTGTTCTTCAGTGAGAACTTATTTCTATCTTGTTCTTCAGTGAGAACATATTTCTGTCTTGTTCTTCAGTGAGAACATATTTCTTCTTGTTCTTCAGTGAGAACTTATTTCTGTCTTGTTCTTCAGTGAGAACATATTTCTGTCTTGTTCTTCAGTGAGAACTTATTTCTGTCTTGTTCTTCAGTAGAACTATATTTCTGTCTTGTTCTTCAGTGAGAACTTATTTCTGTCTTGTTCTTCAGTGAGAACATATTTCTATCTTGTTCTTCAGTGAGAACTTATTTCTATCTTGTTCTTCAGTGAGAACTTATTTCTATCTTGTTCTTCAGTAGAACTATTTCTGTCTTGTTCTTCAGTGAGAACTTATTTCTGTCTTGTTCTTCAGTGAGAACTTATTTCTGTCTTGTTCTTCAGTGAGAACATATTTCTGTCTTGTTCTTCAGTGAGAACATATTTCTGTCTTGTTCTTCAGTGAGAACTTATTTCTATCTTGTTCTTCAGTGAGAACTTATTTCTGTCTTGTTCTTCAGTGAGAACTTATTTATATCTTGTTCTTCAGCAAGAACTTATTTCTGTCTTGTTCTTCAGTGAGAACCTATTTCTTCTTGTTCTTCAGCAGAACTTATTTCTTCTTGTTCTTCAGTAGAACTTATTTCTATCTTGTTCTTCAGTGAGAACTTATTTCTGTCTTGTTCTTCAGTGAGAACTTATTTCTATCTTGTTCTTCAGTGAGAACTTATTTCTGTCTTGTTCTTCAGTAAAACTATTTCTATCTTGTTCTTCAGTGAGAACATATTTCTATCTTGTTCTTCAGTGAGAACTTATTTCGTCTTGTTCTCAGTGAGAATTATTTCTATCTTGTTCTTCAGTCAGAACTTATTTCGATCTTGTTCTTCAAGAAAGAACATATTTCTAAGTCTTGTTCTTCAGTGAGAACTTATTTCTAGTCTTGTTCTCAGTGCAAGAACTATTTCTGATCTTGTTCTTCAGTGAAACAATTTCTGTCTTGTTCTTCAGTGAAACAAGTTTAATGCTCTTGTTCTTCAGGAGAATTTTTCTGTCTTGTTCTTCAGGAGATACATATTTTGCTGTCTAACTTCAGCGAGAACTATTTGTCTGTTCTTCAGTGAAGAACTTATTTCGTCTTGTTTTTCAAAGAACATTATTTCTTCAGATTCTTCAAGTGAGAACATATTTCAATGCTTGTTCTTGCAGAGAACATTATTTCTATCTTGTTCTTTCAGTGAGAACATATTTCTGTCTTGTTCTTCAGTGAAAACTATTTCTATCTTGTTCTTATGAAGAACTTATTTTTAGTCT
This sequence comes from Arion vulgaris, assembly GCA_020796225.1. Classification (NCBI taxonomy): domain Eukaryota; kingdom Metazoa; phylum Mollusca; class Gastropoda; order Stylommatophora; family Arionidae; genus Arion; species Arion vulgaris. The sequence continues at coordinate 28,387,702 of CM036768.1, read as the reverse complement.
TGTTCTTCAGTGAACTATTTTATCTTGTTCTTCAGCAAGAATATTTCGCTTGTTCTTCATGAGACTTATTTCATAAACTGTTCATCAGTGAGAACTTATTTCATCTTGTTCTTCATGCAAGAACATATTTCATCTTGTTCTTCAGTGAGAACATATCTTCATCTTGACTTCACAAGAACTATTTCTATCTTGTTCTTCAGCAGAACATATTCTACTTTCTCAGTAAACTTATTTCTACTTGTTCTTCAGTGAGAACATATTTCATCTTTTCTTTCAAAGAACTTATTTCTGTCTTGTATCTTCAGTGAGAACTATTTCTACTTGTTCATCATGAGAACTTATTTCTATCTTGTTCTTCATGCAAACTATTCATCTTGTTCTTTCAGCTAAGAACTTATTTCTGTCTTGTTCTTCAGTGAGAATGTTTCTGTCTTGTTCTTCAGTGAGAACTTATTTCTATCTTGTTCTTCAGTGAGAACTTATTTACATCTTGTTCTATCAATTTAGAACTTATTTCGTAACTGTTCTAAAATCAAACAAATATAACCGTCTTTTCTTCTCGAGAACGATAGTTGAAATCAGTGAGAAAATTTACATCTTGTGTCTTCATGAAATATTCATCTTGTTCTTCAGTCAGAAAGCTTTAAGAAATTTCTATCTTGCCTCAGTGAGACTATTTCTCATTTGTTCTTAGTGAGAATTATTTCTACGTTCTCAGTCAGAACATTAGATTCTGTCTTTACCGTTTAAAAATTGAATAAATTTGAGACTGATAGGAGTGATTATTTACATTGTGCAACTGTTCAGGTTCAATTCCTCACAAAAAGATGACTCATGTCCCCTTTCTCTGGCAGGAAGGGTTTTACACAGCTCAGCCTGCAGAAGGAAGTAATTACACAAAGCACGAACTCCGTAGCTCCGGTAAAACAAATCCAAGGTATCTGGAAAAAATCACTTGTAAACAGAGCGTTAATAATGCTGCGTACAGTTTGGTTCCAAATTGTTTCGCGTGGATTTTTACAAAAGGACGATGACACTACCCGTTTAGAAAGCAATGACAAACTACAGAACGTAATAATGCCTAGAAAAATCACAACAGCGTTAAAAAGCTGGAGTTGATTCGCAAAGTCTTGTAGGATATGAATTAACTTTAAAACAGAGCGACGCGTTCCAGAGTCGAACCAACAACTTTCGAAACGCAAGGCAAGGGCTTAACAACTTAGCCACAGAGACCACGAGATACCACAAAAAGACTGGGATGTCCAGATTATCGGTGTGATGTTGACCACATCATACATCGTGTATCGATGGTCAATGGAAAATATGGACCAAACACCGTAATCTTCAATATGTCACATGGTATGAAAACATCAAGTCAAATCCTTAAACTTTAGACCCTTTAGAGTTTTATATATATATTTTCTTATCCCTACATTCATACAACATATACATTCATAAAACATGTACATTCATACAACATATACATTCATACAACATATACATTCATAAAACATATACATTCATACAACATATACATACAACATACGAATACAACATACACATACAACATATTCATACAACATATTCCCACAACATATTCACACAACATATTCCCACAACATATTCACACAACATATTCCTACAACATATTTCCACAACATATCATACAACATATCCACACAACATATTCAAACAACATATTCACACAACATATTCAAACAACATATACTTACAACATATTCACACATATTAAAATACATATTCATACAACATATTCTCACAACATATTCACACAACATATTCCACAACATATTACACAACATATTCCCCAACATATTCCCACAACATATTCATACAAATATCACACAACATATTCAAACAACATATTCACACAACATATTCAAACAACATATACTTACAACATATTCACACAACATATTAACACAACATATACTTACAACATATTCACACAACATATTCACACAACACATTCATACAACATATTCACACAACATATTCAATTTCAAACTTAAAACACTGTAGTTGCTATGAATTTAGGCGTAGCGGCGCCTTAGTATGGCTGTTCTGGCTGATTTTTTCGTGAAGGCCTGCTTTTCTTATTATCAGTGCTCCTTCCATACAGGTGGGTTTCTCCAAGTTCAGAGGTAGGGCAACATTAGTATACTATCAATTTAAACACGCAGATAACGTTGCAAAATCCACAACAAAACACAGAAACACCGTCTTAATTATTTCTCCAGATTAAGATAGATGAAAAATACAGGTGAGAAAAATAAACATCGAATAAGGGCACCAGAAATAAACCATCAACTCTTGTTGGAACACTTCACAAAAGAAATAAAGCTTAAAAATGTTGCGTAATATAAACCAGAATATAAATGGCACTTCAAGATGTGCTTCCAAAATAATAAACATTAGTGAAGTTTTCAGCCGTGAAATTACCGTTCAATGGGTAAACTTTACTTAAATGTAAAAATACAAGCAAAATGTATGGACTTCTGTTAAAACAATTACCTGGAGCATACAAATAAAAGTTGTATTTTCAAAGTCTTTTCACAAGCCCATATTTATGTGTAAAATATATCAGGGGACATAAATATGGATAGAAAAAGGGAGACAAATGTATAATAAAATTTTCAGTAGTCTTTTCAGATCTTAGAGTATGAAGTTCCTGCTACTTCATATTTCTAGTTTTAACTGTACAGGAGGTAGGAAGGCACATTCCTTTCCTCATGTGTGGAGCCACTCTATCACATTCACTATCTCCTATCTTCCATTTAGTGCGACCCACTCTATCATACATCTCTATCTTCCAATGCGACCCACTATATCACACATATATTCCAATGACCCACTTATCACATCCATATTTTCTAGTGCGACCCACGCTATACTTACTGCATATATTGTAGTTCCCAACACTCACATCTTCTATCCTTGCACATCCTGCAAGCGGTACACCCAAACTACAGAGAAATTATTGCATTTCATCTTCTCTTCTTCCTTAACTGTCCTTTTCGTTGGAAAACCCAAAAAATTTTATGAAATTCCTAATTGATCATGTCACGTATTTTTCCCCATCATTGCGCATGTCAAATCTGGCTTTTTTAAGGCGTTAATTTAAATTTATTGATGTGAAAAATTATATTTGTTCCCGTTAGAAAAATTGGTCTTATTTGAAATTTCGAGTTAACGGATTAAGACAATTTCAAATACATTTTTTTGTTCTTTCTCTTTCTGTGGATGTTGAGCAAGCGTCTTTGAAAGTGAAATGTGTGTGAAATATGAGTATGTGAAATATTGTTGTGTGAAATATGATTATGTAAAATAGGAGTGGTGGCGTCTGTGGTTTAGGGATAGTGACTCTGTGCATTAACCCCGACGTTCCGAGTTCGAATCAGGCTGCGAACAATTTGGTTGCAAATTGTTTCGTGTGGATTTTTACAAAGGACGATGGCACCACCGTTCAGAAAGCAATGGCAAACTACTGAACGTAATAATGCCTAGAAAAATCACAACCAGCGTTAAAAAACTGGGGTTGATTCGCAAAGTCCTGCAAAGGATATGCAATTTAACTAACTAAAATAGGAGTATGTGAAATATGAGTATGTGAATTGTTGAAATATGAATTAATGATTATATGAATTAAGATTATGTGGATTATGATTATGTGAATTATAATTATTTGAATTGTGATTACGTGAAGTATGATTATGTGTAGTATGTTTACGTGAAGTATGATTTTTTAAATTTTATGATTATGTGAAATATGACCACTACGAGTGACTATGTGTGTATGGGTGTGTGTGTCTGTGTGTCAGTACATGTGTGTGTGAATGCGTATGTGTTACAAAAGTAAAGATAAATAGCTGGAGAAACTTCTAATGCCAGAGTACAAGACCAGCTTTGGCGCAGACTGGTTGTAGAGATGTGAACTTCAAACGTACTCAACAGAACTAAGTGAGCTATGTTGTAAACCTACGGCTATGTTTAGAGTATACGGTCAGATCTACTTGGAAATCTCAGTCAACGCCTGTGCAGTCATTGTCTCAGATAGGTGCTCAATGTCACGTATCACCATCAGGTGCTGTCTACACATCGAAGGTTGACTGCATAAGCTTCCAACATTTAACTATTTTATGTCCATCATGATTGACATATGCTATGCTGATATTATTCATCTGATTAATGTTTATGTTATTATATGTTGTTATGGGATTTCTGATTATTGAATTATAATATTGATGTGATTACGTGAGTAGATCATGGTGATCTTTCGTAGTAGATCTTTAATTTTATGATTAGTGATCATGCCCTCAGAGGAGGTGTTCTGTCTTGTGTAGAAGTGTGTGTGATCTATTTCAGAAGTAGATAAATCTGGAGAGAGTTTAGGCTAGAGTCACAGAGCTTTGGCGAGAGGTGTAGAGTGAATTCAACTCTCAAGAAGTGCTCCTCTGGCTATTTAGGTCAGTGATCAATCTCTTGAAAGGTCTCAGGGCAAGCCTGTGATCATTTCTCAGATGTTCTCAATGTCAGTATCACCTCAGGTGTGTCTACCATCGAAGGTTGGTGCATAGATCAACTTCCAATGTTTTTCTCATGGCATAGCCATGCTGTCACTTGTCCCTCTCTAATGTTTCTTCACTTGTGTAGTTCCCAGCTCACCTCGTATTCAGAGTCTCTTGGCGTAGAGGTTAGGTGATCATCTCTCAGATGTCTCTCTGGCGTAGAGGTCAGGTGATCATCTCTCAGATGTCTCTCTGGCGTAGAGGTCAGGTGATCATCTCTCAGATGTCTCTCTGGCGTAGAGGTTAGGTGATCATCTCTCAGAGGTCTCTGTGGCGTAGAGGTTAGGTGATCATCTCTCATGCCAGTGGTGCCAGGTTCGCTACCTCGTGAAAAGTGTCAGGATATTTTTCCAGAGATTTCTGATCTCAGTGTATGTGAGATCGAGTTCCTAGTTCTATCGAAGACGGACGATAAAACGTTGGTCCTGTGTTCAATATGAGCACGTTAAAGAATCCTTGGCAGTTAAAAACAGAAGAGCAGGCTGGAAAGTTGCTGCCCGGGAAAAATTCATAAGAAAATTTAAAAATTAAATTTCATACAATAATATCTTCACCATCTTTAAAATTACATCGGGGACCCTCGCCGGCGCTAATGAGTTCGTGCACTGCAGCAGTGATCTTTCTGTGTAAAACAGAGATCGGAGCACACATGGTTACTCACCGAAGTGCAATGATGATGTCCTATCATCAATCAACGTCAAACTGTTCCCTCTAAGCAAGTTTCTTCAATGTGTCTTACCACTTTTAAAACGGACAGTGTTACCACTAGAGCACCAACACAGTATCTGCGGCGACAATTATAAACTTTCCCCCAACACAGAATGTCCATGAACCAATTTCAGTTTGGGGACTAGTGAATCGACTTGGCCAGAAATTGAACACAATTCATTTTGCGAAAATAAACTCGCTGCGACGGTGGAACTACGCCGATTGTACTCATGAAGTCTCTTTTCATAACCGATTTTAAAGATTACGAAACGAAACTAAAAAATAAGTCTTGGAAGATTATACTTTTACACAATTTGGAAAAAAATGCGTATAACGAATATTAATTTCGCTTAACAAATATCAATCTACAATGTATTCGTTTAACGATAATTTCGAATTATGTATAAATACTTTATTAGAAGGCGTGATAACGATTTTTGGGTTTTCCCGATAAAAGATGGGATGTTGACTGTTGTTAAAATGTGTTGACAATTAATTATTTTAGAATCACGAAACAAATCGGTTAATCTAGTAAGAGAAGATACAGTTTTATCTGGATGGCTAGCAGTGAGGACATATGTCCTCGTCTTTGTAGGAAGAATTCGTAGGTAAAAAACATCTCGTTCATTTTACTGGGGAAATGAATCAGCTGATGGCGTCTTTTTTTGTGGGTGTTTAAATAAATGTCCCTGTCGTTTCTTGCTGCTAATATATATTTTGTCTATATCTATCTATCTATCTATCTATCTATCTATCTATCTATCTATCTATCTATCTATCTATCTATCTATCTATCTATCTATCTATCTATCTATCTATCTATCTGTCTATCTTCTTTTCGTCTTACTGTCTGTCTTCTTCTTCTTCTTCTGTCTTCTTCTTCTTCTTCTTCTTCTTCTGTCTTCTGTCTTCTGTCTGTCTTCTTCTATCTATCTATCTTCTTCTATCTGTCTATCCTTCTGTCTTCTGATCTATCTGTCTTCTGTCTGTCTGTCTGTCTGTCTGTCTGTCTGTCTGTCTGTCTATCTTTCTATCTATCTATCTATCTATCTCTATCTCTATCTATCTATCTATCTATCTATCTATCTATCTATCTATCTATCCATCTATCTATCTATCTATCTATCTATCTATCTCTATCTATCTATCTATCTATCTGTCTGTCTTTCTGTCTGTCTGTCTGTCTGTCTGTCTCTCTGTCTGTCTGTCTGTCTGTCTTCTTCTGTCTGTCTGTTGTCGTCGTTTCTGTCTGTCTGTCTGTCGTCTGTCTGTCTGTCGTCTGTTGCTGCTCTGCTGCTCGTCTGCTGCTGCTGCTGTCTGTCTGTCGTCGTCTGTCTGTCGGTCGTCTGTCTGCCTGCCTGCCTCGGTCGGTCGTCTGTCTGTCTCTGCGTCTGTTCTGGGGTTTTTCTGTTTTGTCTGTCGGGTCCGTCCGTCTGTCTGTCTCTTTATCTGTCTGTCTGTCTGTGTCGTCGGTCGGTCGGTCGGTCTGTCTTCTGTCTGCTGCCTGCCTGCCTGCCTGCCGGTCGGTAGTCGGTCGTCTGTCTGTCTGTCTATCTAATCTATTTATCTATCTTTCTATCTATCTATCGGCGTTAGATCACTTACATATTAGCTCTGGCGATGACTTGGTTTTTCCAAAAGATCAAACAATGTGATATATATTTTGAGAGTGGTAGAATAAAGGGTGGACAGTAATGGTAATTTAAAAACGTCAGTGTGTGCGCAGTTCCTGCTCACGGTTCCTATTCTACGCCGAATTGATTGTGAATACTCATTTTTTTTCCCCGCCCCCCCATCACTATCATAATTGTCAAAGTTAATATTACTCACTCTTCATCATTATCATCATACCATCATCATCATCATCACCATCATCATTATCATCATCATCATCAACCATCATACCATCATCACCATCATCATCACTCATCATCACCATACATCATCATCTATCATCTAATCATCACCATCACCATCATAACCATCATACCCTCATTCATCATCATCACATCATACCATCATCATCATCATCATCATCATCATCACCATCACCATCATCATCATCACCATTATGGCCGAACCAATTAGTAGTTTCTTATTATGTTCTAGCACTGGTGTTGTTCCTACAACGTCTCTATGTTCTACTTCCTTCATCAGTATGCATACCCTTCTATATCTGTTGGGGCGGGAGGGAGGGGGTGGTGCGGGAGGGACTGAGCACCTATGTACCTGCCCGGAGTGCTTTGATGTTAGTTCCGTAACTAATAAACAATAGCCATATTAATAAATAATATTACAACAATCTTGAAAACAGCCATTTTCTTTGTCATCATCAAATAGTTTGTCCTGAGCAGAACTGTCACGCTAACAGTCCTTCTGAATTTCTCTCTCTTTCTCTCTCTCTCTCTCTCTCTCTCTATCTCTATCTCTATCTCTAATAGACCAGGTGTCCCATCTATGCAGCCGTCATACTTAAACCATCAGTTACATCCTGAATCCATCTTCTCCGTGGTCTTCCTCTTCTGCTCTTTGCCGAATTACCTCCTTCCATGATGGTCGTCACTAAGCCTTTGTGTCTTTATATGTCCAAAATACTTCAACTGTCTCATTCTTATTTGTAACATCAGTCAGTTTTCTTCGATTTTGAGTTCTTTCTGGATAGATCATCTATTTGTTCTACTCTCTGCCCATGATATACTGAGGACTCTTCTGTAACAATTAGATTCGAAAACACATATATATTTTTTTCCACTGTCTTGTTGAATGCCCATGCTTCACGCCCATACGTTGCCACTGCCTTGTTGAATGCCCATGCTTCACGCCCATACGTTGCCACTGCCTTGTTGAATGCCCATGCTTCACGCCCATACGTTGCCACTGCCTTGTTGAATACCCATACTTCACACCCATCTGTTGCCACTGCCTTGTTGAATACCCATGCTTCACACCCATCTGTTGCCACTGCCTTGTTGAATACCCATGCTTCACACCCATCTGTTGCCGCTGCCTTGTTGAATGCCCATGCTTCACACCCATCTGTTGCCATTGCTTTGTTGAATACCCATACTTCACACCCATCTGTTGCCACTGCCTTGTTGAATACCCATACTTCACACCCATCTGTTGCCACTGCCTTGTTGAATACCCATGCTTCACACCCATCTGTTGCCACTGCCTTGTTGAATACCCATGCTTCACACCCATCTGTTGCCGCTGCCTTGTTGAATGCCCATGCTTCACACCCATCTGTTGCCGCTGCCTTGTTGAATGCCCATGCTTCACACCCATCTGTTGCCATTGCTTTGTTGAATACCCATGCTTCAGACCTATCTGTTGCCACTGGGAATATGAGTGTTCATCGTATAACCACTTTCAGCATACACAGTTCACATTAACGACAACAAAACACAAGTTTTAAGCCGACCACTTACGCCTGGTTTGTTATTCTAAAACCTTTCACTATTTTACCCTTACGATTTGACAGTCTATCACAGGACTGTTATCTTGACAAGACTGTTGTAGACAGGCAGAGGGAACTAGACCAGGCCTAGGGGCCCTGAAACAACAAGGTACATGGTATCTGAAACAACACCAGTCTGCTTGTTAACATGTATTTTAACATGGTTCTCCAGAAAGATAAAAAGGGAAACAAAAGTGGCAACATTACAGTTCAGAAGTTTTTGTTACGTTTCTTTAGCATTGGAAGTTGTTTCCCTTGCGTCACAAAATGGTTTCATTTAGCTCAGTGGATAGAGTGTTCAATTATTGTATTGAATTCTACACAAGAGGGGTGTGGGTTTACTCCATGCTAAGGAAAGAAGTTGGCCCACCTTCCTCCTGCATACTAGATTCTAGAAATCTAACAGGCACGTCATACCAGAATGGCCGCAAAGGCTACGAGTTATTAAAGAAAATATTCGAATTGTCTGAAGAATCTATAACATAAACAAAATATTCGAATTGACTGAAGAATCTATAACATAAACAAAATATTCGAATTGACTGAAGAATCTATAACATAAACAAAATATTCGAATTGACTGTAGAATCTATGACATAAAAAAAGGCAAGAGAAAAAAAGAGTTTTATAATTCTGAGAACATACAATGTTTCAATGCTACTATATTTATGTAAAGCATGGACAATTACATTATCATTTATTTTTCGTTCACTCGTTATAAATGTAGACGTAGCCAGGCTTCTAATATGGCACCTCGAACTGATTATTTGGGTGAAGGCTTGCTTTCCTTATCATCAATGTCTTTCGTCATTCAGCGGGTTTATCCAGTTACGGTTGAACGTGTAAAAACTCCGAGTGTCATCACACTTTCGAACGAGACCCGCTCCAAATTTGTTATTTGGCTTCCTATTGGCTCTATGAAGTTCTACTTCCCCTGGCCACTATCAATTGGGTACTTAACTTTGATCTTCACCAGAAGGCTTAGAAGCCAGAAACAGATTGGAGCACAGATGGTTAATCATGAATGTGTTATGATAATGGTTCTAGAAATCATTTGTTTATGTAAGGAATTTAAGCCTCTTTAAACTGAGGCACGCACCTTTCAACCTAATGACGATTCTTTTATTGGTTATATCAGAGCGTGTATACTAGTGTTTCCAAAGTGGGGGTACGGCCCCAGTAGGCGCCGAAGCGTTCTAGGGAGGGGGACGATAGTGGGTTCAGAAGAATTTGGGGGGGTGTTCAGGCGATTAGGGGTCGGTCGCTCCTTAAAGAAAAAATTAATAATAAATATTTCAAAATTAATTATTTTCGTGATTTTGCGATTGAATAACCATTTAAAATTTGAATTCTGAATTTAAATTAAACTTATGCCCGTCTTACACGATCCATGTTTTCATCCATTTTCGATTTCATGCATATAATCATTAGAAAATTGACCATGTAGGACAAGAAGATAAATAAATTTTTATGTCAAAGAGAAAATAGAGCATGTATATATGTGTGGTATGATGTGGGGGCGTTGGCAAACTGTTATATAGTGAGTGGGAGGAGTTTTGCAAGGTATGGGTTACAAGTTTATGTGTGCAAGGTGGACGGTGGGCGTTACAAAGTTTATGTTGTGCAAGGTGGACGGTGGGCGTTACAAAGTTTATGTTGTGCAAGGTGGACGGTGGGCGTTACAAAGTTTATGTTGTGCAAGGTGGACGGTGGGCGTTACAAAGTTTATGTTGTGCAAGGTGGACGGTGGGCGTTACAAAGTTTATGTTGTGCAAGGTGGACGGTGGGCGTTACAAAGTTTATGTTGTGCAAGGTGGACGGTGGGCGTTACAAAGTTTATGTTGTGCAAGGTGGACGGTGGGCGTTACAAAGTTTATGTTGTGCAAGGTGTGGCGTTACAAAGTTATGTTGTGCAAGGTGAGGGCCGAACAAGTTTGGGAATCTATGGTGTATACCAATAAACATGAAAAATCAAAATCATTATTTGAACTTGATTGGTCCCTACTCGGTAGTTCCACAACGAGTGGACCCAGCACGACTGAAGTGTCAACTCCAAACATCGTTATTTTTTTCGAATGAGAGTTGTTCAGAGTTTATTTAAGGGGGTTTTATTGTGCATACGGCGTTTTTTGAAATCTCCTACCATTTAGCCGTGATCATTTGGGGCAGTACACGTTGATCTTAGCCAGAAGACGGAGAAGCGATCTCAGAAGGTAGTACACTGACCTGTAGGGACGATTGACCTAGCAATCAATGAATGACCGTCCACTGACCTAGCAATCAATAAATGGTCGTTCACTGACCTGCAGTAACGATTGACCTAGCAATCAATGAATGGTCGTTCACTGACCTACAGTAACGATTGACCTAGCAATCAATAAATGGCCGCTCACTGACCTACAGTAACGATTGACCTAGCAATCAATGAATGACCGTCCACTGACCTAGCAATCAATAAATGGCCGCTCACTGACCTACAGTAACGATTGACCTAGCAATCAATGAATGACCGTCCACTGACCTAGCAATCAATAAATGGTCGTTCACTGACCTGCAGTTACGATTGACCTAGCAATCAATGAATCGATCAAGTATTGACAAAATATTAGCACTTTTGTGAAATAATTATTACAGTTGAGACAGAAAGATATTGAATAAAAGATAATATTGGTAATAAAAATGAATATACACAAATGTAATGAAGACATCCTTACAGTACTAGAAAAAAACACACTTACTAATCAACCCTGGCCATGTAACACAGCGCGTACGCACATTCCCTTAGTCTGTTAATCTATCGCATTATTGATTTCTTAGTCAGATTAATTCCCTTACTTTATATAATTATTCGGTTATTTCCCCTGGCGTTTTCTTAAATACTTGAAGAATGCTACCAAAAATATTGTTATATAAATTTGAATAATATATTTATTTGATGTTATTTACGGTAGTCACAGAATAACATGTTATAGAATATTAATAATAATTTGACATAACTTTTTTTCGGGTTGTAAATCGGGGTTTTAGGTTAAGGATAGACGCAGATTTCGAACAAGATTAGTGTTTAATTATATACCCTATGTAAAACTTGTAATGTCATGTAATGTTTATAAAAGCTACTATATTCTCAGGCACTTTTCGGCTTTTTGCCAGCAGAAATGTCCAATGAAGCATCATTTATCAGTTATCAGACGACTATCCTCATAGATATGTCCATAGGTGCTTCGATCTCCTCCTCAACAAATCCTGCAGCGTCCAGCGGTCCAGTACGCCAATTCAATGTGAATTAATCACTTTTCGCATATTTGGTATGTCGTTCTTTTCGGGATGTACCAATATCGACACCCATCTCTTTCAATCTGATCAGCGACTGGAATTAATAACCCTGAAACTCTTCTGTTCGGAAAGGCTATCTCTCTGATATTGTAGTCATGCCAGCCAATCTATCAGTTCGTTCATTACCGCTGACTCCTGCGTGCGCATAGAGAAAAGAAATGAAGGCAATTTCTCTGTTCACTGCCGGTATCAGTACTTCCACCCAGGTTCGTCTTACAATTCCTGTTTCGACTTTACAAACTATGCTCATTGCGTTACTGAGTATAAAAACACGAGTGTAGTCATGAGATGCTAATCACGTTATCGCCTCTGTAACCGTCTGTACCTCCATTGCCAAGCTGCTTGTGGCCGTCGCGTAGATTTGACTGGTCTCTCCTATTATTTTTACCTCCTGAGAATGCTGAAAAAGTCCACTACAGCTTTGTTGGTGGAATGACTGAACCATCGGTGTAAATAACTATATCAAATAAGAACAAATGTAACATATGTAAGGGGAGAACAATTTGTCTCTCCTACTGAAGTGACTAATAAAAACACGATTCCTTCCCTTGTGTAATTAAATACATTTTCCTTCTACACTACCACCATTTACTTTTTATAGAAGTGTGGGGGAGTGATGTTGTGTGTGTTTGTTTTAAGGCACTTTGTAAGCTGATATTCATTTTCGTAAGGCTGTTCTTGATTCCGTCGTTCCAAGCTTTTGCATGGTCTTCCACTTGCTTTGTACTCATACTTTTTCTGTGTGGTTCTCAGTGGTAGGCGATACCAGGGCAATTTTGTCAGGTGTCCAAACCATTTAATCTGTTGTTCTTTTATGAATTTCGTGACTGGTTTCCCATCCAGTCTTCTTCTGATTTCTTTATTTCTAATTTTGTCTCTTATTGTCCCACCTGCAGCTCTTCTTCTTCTTCTCTCGATCATTCTTCACGGCCAATTTTATCATTCTTATTGTGATGTATAATTGGTCCACTGACAAGAACGGGGTGATCTACGTCGGGTCGAATGTGCACCCATGGTGACTAGGCCCGCCCGTCCGGTTTCAGCCAGCTTTTGATTTACTAGGGAGAACTTTCCCTAGGGTACGATCCTTTCTGCCAACTATGTTGGCCCTGTTCTTCGCCATTTCGATCAGCTTTGCCGTATATTTGGGATTTGTGATCTACTTTAAGACAGTGAGTTACGCTGTTATGCCCTTTCTGACTATGAGGTCGTTCCGGATTAGAAACATTTCTCGTGGCTTATACACTTGTCCTATGACGGCGTCTTACTCGTATAAAACACCGTGAAAGTATCGGCCTTCGCCAATGTTCGAACCCAGACAGTCTCTCAGATCTTTACATTGTCGACCTTACTTTACCGTTCACTTTTGAGTTTGTTCCGGAGTAGGAACATTCTCAGCCTTTTCTAGACGGGCGTTGGTACGTGGCAATTTGCAGTTAGCCTCGGAAGACACCGGCCTGGGGGCCAAGCACAAATAATGTAGTGGGTCGTTTCAATCGATGCTAGTAGCGCAACTGAGGATTTTGCGCTCGCCACCAACACCCGCCCCAGTTCTACCGGGGATGTTAGTTGTGATTGCAATAGTACCTAACCGGCTTCCCCAAGGCTGGCAGTTCCGTTAGACATCACCCACCTTAGTTCTTCCGGGGATGTTAATTGTTATCGTAACAGTACCTTGCTCGGTTTTCCTGGGGAGGGTAGTTTCGTTATGCACTAAAACGCAACTTTTTTGTTTTGCGCTCGGCAAACCATGCCCAGAACATGTATCTGCACTAGGCCACCGGTGTGTAGACAGTGCAATCTTCCTCGTACCGACACGAGGGTAGACTTTTCTCCGTTGCACATCTGACTTATTTATTCCTGCCTCCGAGCTGGCAATGTTTGCTCCCTCCTCAGGGCTTTGAGTTTTGCCCTATGTGGGCACTCGTTTCGTCACTGGATGCACCTCTCATGCTTTCATGTTTACTAGTCTCCCCATCGGCAGAGAAACTGGTAATTTGTGACGGGTCCGTTGACTTACACGCCGAGCCTGTCTATGGAGTCTCTTGCTCTGGGAATGGCGATTTGTTTTCGGCCCTTACTTCGGGAGAGTGGGGCTTATGTCAGAGACGTTTCGCTGCTGTTTCTTATTGTTCAGGAACTTGGGCAATATTTTTGTTGGACATCGACCAGGAGATTCGTGCATTTTGTTCGTATGGACCTGCATTGCTTTTCCTTACTTGCACTGCTACCACTACCAGTAGTATTCTCCGATCCCTGCCCCCATTAGCCAGACCGGAACCAAAGTCTGTTTCAGGGTCACCACGAGGAGATAGGGGACAGGGTCTTGATTAGTGCTTGCTCACTAATCCTGGCACACTACCTCATGCGCCTTTGATCCCGCAGCTCTTCTAAGACACCTCATCTCCGGTGTTATGATTTTCCTCTCATTAGCTGCTGTTATTGGTCATGTTTGACACTGGTAACATAGTGTTGGCCATCATTAGCTGCTGTTATTGGTCATGTTTGACACTGGTAACATAGTGTTGGCATCATTAGCTCTGTTATGGCAGTTTGACACTTCATAGTGTTCGAAATCTCTATAAGATTTGCTTTAGTTGTTAGCGGTATTTCTTTATGTGACAACAGTGATGTTATCTGCCCCAGTACTTGGTTAGCGGTATCTCTTTATGTAACAACAGTGATGTTATCTGCCCCAGTACCTGCTTAGCTTTTGTGCATTACATTACTGGTTTCGCTATCGATACTTTCGTAAATTGCTCTAAGTATTTGATAGATATATTACACAGAATATATGGCATGGCGTGAGTTTTCTAATAAGTGAACGTTTGAATGTGAGAATCAAAGTTATGTACTTTATTGGTATGATATCTCTATCTCTCTTTCTCTGCCTTTTAAACCCGGATTGGAGCATAGACCCTCAACCAACTCATGCCAAGTTTTCCTATCTCTAGCTATCTCCTGCAGCTCCCTCCAGCTCTTCATTATATTGTTGATCTCTGTCTCCAAATCTCGTCTCCATGTATTTCTCGGCCTCATATGGTATATAGTTTGATATAGAAACTGTAAAACTTTAGAAAATTATAGTTCATACATTCATGGTGCTTTTGTTGGTGACGGTCTTTTTGAGATGACTGAAAGCATACGATACATTCTTACATAACTGATGATTGCCAATAGTTGGCTGAAATCGGATGCACGTATCCTAAACGTGTAGAAGTCCATGCGTTTAGGGCCTACCAAACCAATGTGCAACGTATACACGTTCTTGGCAAAGATCAAACATATCACAAAGAATGATTAAAATTGGTTGTGAAGAACGAACGCAAAGAAGAAGAAGATCAGATACATATTACGCGATGATTAATTTGACTAATTTTTTCAGTTGAGAAAATTCCTTAGATTCTCCGAGAGGAGTTATATCTTATCTGTCATGTTTGTTGTCCTACACTCTCTGATATAACCAAACCAAGGTTCGTCCTTAGGTTGAAGAAGCGTGACTCAGCTTGAAGAGGCGTTAATCTCCTACTTTCTTCTTTCTTTCTCGAATCCTGTATGCCTCACAGCGTCAGGTCAGGAAGAGATTTCTAAAACGGGCCCTAGTATGCGCTTCGTAGATAGTCTCTTTCGTCGCCTCTGTTATCTCTGAGGTCCATCTTTTGCGTGGCCGGCCTTTTGCTTTGTACCCATTGTATCGGAGCAGCATTGCTCTTTGGGTGCACTGTCTGATGGTAATCTGCTTACGTGACCGAACCATTTAATTTGTTGTTTCTTGATGAAGTCTAGTACTGATGTTGTACCCACTTTTTCCTGATGTCTTCATTTCTCAACCGGTCTCTTCTTGTTACACCCAGCATTCTGCGAAGAGACACTTCATCTCTGTTGTGACTAGTTTTCTTCTATCGTTTGTTGTCAGCGTCCAGGTTTGGCACTGGTAACATAATGTGGGGAGAAAGATTGTGTTGAACATTGCTCTTTTTGTGTTCATGGTGACGTGTTTGCATCTTAAAATTGGCGCCATTTGCCCTATCATTTGATTTGCTTTGTTGCATCTGTGTTGAATTTCATTAGTTATTCTTCCATTTGCTGAAAAAATGCTCCCAGGTATGTGAAATCTTTTGCGTGACTCAGCTTGAAGAGGCGTTAATCTCCTACATAACAATTAAACAATTCTTGTTTAATGTTTAGCTCTGGTATTGAAGAACAAAGTTAGCGGGAATTGAACATCGTCTTCTGTTATGTAAATCCAGACTGGCGTAGGTGATCATAACACTTTACAACATCCTATCCCTAATGACATTCTTTCATATTCTTCATCTTGCTTGTGAAGAATATTTCTTTAACTAACAATGGTGATCTTTAGTTGTGTTCTGAAATTTCATCTCTTATTGATGATGGTGCTTATATTCACTTGTTGACACTATACAAGCATTTCTTGGTTGTTTGATTGATAGAACCATCATCATTGCACTTCGGTAAGTAACCATGTGTGCTCCGATCTCTTTCTTACACAGGAAGATCTCAGCTTCTTCTTCTTCTCTTCCACCATTTACTTCTTATAGAAGTGTTGGGGGTGAAACGTAGTGATCTTGTGAGTGCTTGTTTTAACTGATTCGGTCCCGTGGAACACTGTAGTGCACATATTTCTTATCTGCGTGTCCCAAGCGTCTTTTAAAAGACGGCTACTATTGCGTTGAGTTTTTATTAATTTTCACTCCGATTGTAGTTTTATATCAACCGGAAACTAAGTAGAAAGGAAGTACTAACGATAACCAAATCACAACATCGTGGTTTTGACTAGAATCATAAGTGAAACCAAGTTTAATTTTCGTTTTCAAGTTACCCTGTGATTAAAAAATAATGTCTAACAATTCAGAGTCTAGAAATGGTTTGTTATCAGCTCGTTCTGCACGTTTTACAGCTGCAGAAGCGCGAGATTGGTTGCATGAAGATGTAGATACTGATAGTGAAGATAGTGAAGCTTCTGATGACACAGAAGTTTGTGATTTAAATACGTCGATTATTAATAATTTAAATAATACTAGTAGTGTTTCCCAACCAGCTGCGAGAGGGGCGTTGCCCCAGTCAGGTTCCAGTAGGATTGCAACAAAAAGAAGAAGGATTCAGACAGAACCTACACAGTCTATTTGGAGAGAAGTTATATAGTTGCTATGTTAGGACTATTATTCATATACTTTAGTTCTTTATTCCTGTAAATATTGCTATAATTTCCACTGTATGTGATTATATATTATGAGACATGAATGTTTAGTATGTGAAATCTTCAATTTGACAATTTTTAATGGAAATTTCTTCAAAGATGGTCGTGTTGCTAATTTGCAAACAGTTAGTAAACCATATATTCCATCAATATTTTCTTAATTTTTGTGTATTCATAAATGGATTAATTATATAAAGAGAGCAGTTACACTGACTTATTCACCATATTGTTCCTCAAGGCCCTTGGTAAGTTGGATTTTTGTTCTCACAATTTCAATTAATTTTTTTATTACATGCTAATATTTGTCATGCACAGTCAACACAACATTATATTTTCGCATACAATAAATATTTTATGAAAGTACAATCATTTATCTTTAATTTGATATATAATAAGTTCAACTTTAAATCATATTTAGAAACAATATTTTAATTTAACTAAAGTATGTGTGCAATATTTTTGAAGCTAAAAAATAATTCCGTCCAGAGGTGAAAAAAACCTGGTACTGAATCAGTTAAGGCACTTTGTAAGCTGATATTCATGTTCGTAAGGCTGTTCTTGATGCCGTCGCTCCATCTTTTGCGTGGTCTCAGCTGCCGTGCACAAACTACGTAGCACCGGCGAGGGTCCTCGATGTAATTTTCAGCACGGTAAAGATATTTTTGTAGGAATTGTATTTTTAATCTTTGCTATTGAATTTGCCCGGGCAGCGGCTTTCCAGCCTGTTCTTCTCGATTATGTACTTCCAAGGATTCTTTTACGTGCTCAAACTGAACACGGGTCCCACGTTTTATCATCCGTCTCCGATATGACTAGGAACTCGATCTCACCTACACTGAGAAGAATGATCTCTGAAACAATCTCCAGATGGCGCCACGAGGGAGCGAACATGGTACCTTTGGCACGAGAGACGAGCACATAACCTCTACGTCACAGAGACCTCGAGGATGATGTTGGTTAGAGATATTATTTTGACAGAAGAATTAACTGACTTAGAATTAGACAAATTGTGCTTACTTCTGAAACGTTTCTTGTCTTACTCTCTCCTCTCCCTCCTCTTCTCTTCAACCAGCGAGCTCAACCACAGAATCAACGACAACATCAGCAAGTCCATTTACGGATGCACCGTACAGGATAGGAGCTGTTAAAGAGAAAGAGAGTAAGTGTTCACCTGTCTCACCTTTCACACGTGTATGAAATGTAACAAACATATCAATTATATCACCTATTTCACCTGTGTTACAAGTATCAAATGTCTCTTTATGTTACCTGTCTCACCTTTCCAACCTGTATTAAATATAACAAATGTATCAATTATATCATCTATCTCACCTGTATCAAATGTAACCACCTATATCACATGTCTCACCTGTATTAAAAGAAACAAATATATCAATAACATCCTGTCTCACCTGTATCACAAGTACCTTATGTATCAATTATGTCCACATTCACACCTGGATCAACTTTCACACCTGTATCACCTGTCACAACTGTATCACAAGAAACACATGTATCAATAACATCACCTGTCTCACCTGCAACACCTGTCTCAAATGTATCACCTACATCACCTGTATTAAATCAGCGACCTTTGATAATATATATATTGAGAGAATTCTGATAATTCTTTGGTTAGAAAAGATCAGAAATGAGAAGCTGTGGAATACTACTAATTGTCCATAATTGGTAACCATGAAAGGAAGAAGAAGAAGATGATGTCTTGACATGTATGTAGATGTCTTGGACATGTATGTAGATGTCTTGGACATATGTCTTGGACATGTATGTAGATGTCTTTGACATGTATGTAGATGTCTTGACATGTATGTAGATGTCTTTGACATGTATGTGATGTCTTGGACATGTATGTAGATGTCTTGACATATGTGAGCTTGGACATGTATGTAGATGTCTTAGACATGTATGTAGATGTCTTGGACATGTATGTAGATGTCTTGGACATGTATGTAGATGTCTTTGACATGTATGTAGATGTCTTGGACATGTATGTAGATGTCTTTGACATGTATGTAGATGTCTTGGACATGTATGTAGATGTCTTGGACATGTATGTAGATGTCTTGGACATATGTCTTGGACATGTATGTAGATGTCTTGGGTATGTATGTAGATGTCTTGGACATGTATGTAGATGTCTTGAACATATGATCTTGGACATGTATGTAGATGTCTTGGGTATGTATGTAGATGTCTTGGACATGTATGTAGATGTCTTGGACATGTATGTAGATGTCTTGGACATGTATGTAGATGTCTTGGACATGTATGTAGATGTCTTGGACATGTATGATAATGTCTTGGGATGTATGTAAATGTCTTGAACATATGTCTTGGATATGTATTAATGTCTTGACATGTATGTAGATGTCTTGGACATGTATGTAGATGTCTTGAACATGTATGTAGATGTCTTGAACATGTATGTAGATTAGCATAGACTGTGAGAAAGACACATTTTTGATATAAATAGAATTACTAAGAAGAAGAAGGAGTATATAAAACGAAATATAATGAAAGTCGGCGGAAAAGAAAATGAAAAATTGTGGACTGGAATGAGAAACTATTGGTGGAAAAGCAGCAAACCAGTAGCAATGGCAATTCCTTGTGAATACCTTATGTGAAATGGCAATTCCTTGTGAAAACCTTATGTGCAATGGCGATCCCTTAGTAAAAGCCTTAATGCAATGACGATCTCTTGAAAACCTTATGTGCAATGCGATCTCTTAAAAGCCTTATGTGCAATGACGATCTCTTGGAAAAGACTTATGTGCAAATACGATCCCTTGTGAAAGAAATGTGCAATGGCGATCCCTTGTAAAGGCCTTATGTGCAATGATGATCCCCTTTTGAAAACCTTACATGCAATAGCGAACCCTTGTGAAAGTTGTATGTGCAATGACGATCCCTTGTAAAAGCTTTATGTGCAATGACGATCCCTTGTGAAAGCCTTATATGCAATTTCGATCTCTTGCAAAAGCATTATGTGCAATGGCGATCTCTTGAAAAGCATTATGTGCAATTGTTATCCCCTGTAAAAACTCCAAATTTTTAATTTAAAATGCATATAGCTTTGAAACTGTTATTTCATTTCCACTTATCTTTCTTCAGTCGACACCGGCAGTTTACCAATGACAGTACTTATAGTTATGTTGGTACTTATATCAGTGCTACTTTTTCTGGCTGTATTCTTGCTGTTACACCGGTATCGCAGTAAGTATTTCTTGTTTCATACGTATCGTCACTACCCAAGATTCGATATCTATACATGCGATTTCAAATGTTAATAATTGTGTTATTAAAAAAAAAGAAAATCTGAGTAAGGACCTGAATAATTGTGGACTTGGGGGAAAGGGGAGGGGAGGGGAGGGGGAGCAGTGTCGCAACGAATGGACACAGTTTGGTTGAACGAGTAAACTTCGAGTGTCTCATATTTTCGGATGAGAGCTGCACGGAGCTTGTTTAAGTGTATTTGAGTGTTCCAACTGACGTTTTATGAAGGCTTCGTTCGCCATCAAGCATGGCACGATACTTTCATCTTATTTAAAAGGCCGAGAAGCGATTATAAGGCACGTGTAATTAATTACATTTGTTTGTTGGTTTGTATGTTTGTTTGTTTGTTTGTTAAGTGGAGGATACAAGCAGGTTAAGCTGAGGCACGATCTTTCAACCTAAGAACAACCAAGTTGTTGGTTATATCAAAGCGTGTAGACCAACAAATATTGAAATAATAATTACATTTTGGCCTTACCCGTAAGTGCTTCGACCAGTGAACGCGGTACGATTGAGCAAGTAAACTCAGAGTATACATCCTTTGAATGAAAGCTACTCGGCGCTTGGTTATGTGTATTCTAGTGAGCCATTTGGCCATTTATGAAGACTCTTGCGTGTGGCCGACATTCAAGCGGGCACTACACTTTCACCTTATTTTTTTAATAGGGCCCGCCAGGAGTTTCACCCCAGTTGATCCAGTACTAATGAACGTGAAAACGTTATTTAAACTCCAAGCTTCGTTAATTCTTCGATCGAGAGCGCTTGAGATTGTTAATGGATTTTGCCCTTTGATGTTTAGCGAAGATTTCCCATCATTTGGCCTCTAGCACTGTAAGAACAGATACTACCCTTTGATGTTTAGCGAAGACGTCCAGCATTTGGCCGCTAGCACTGTAAGAACAGATACTACCCTTTGATGTTTAGCGAAGACGTCCAGCATTTGGCCGCTAGCACTGTAAGAACAGATACTACCCTTTGATGTTTAGCGAAGACTTCCAACATTTGGCCTCTAGCACTGTAAGAACAGATACTACCCTTTGATGTTTAGCGAAGACTTCCGTCATTTGGCCGCTAGCACTGTAAGAACAGATACTAACCTTTGATGTTTAGCGAAGACTTCCAACATTTGGCCGCTAGCACTGTAAGAACAGATACTACCCTTTGATGTTTAGCGAAGACTTCCATCATTTGGCCGCTAGCACTGTAAGAACAGATACTACCCTTTGATGTTTAGCAAGATTACTGCTCTAGAACGTGTAAATTACTTTGGGCATCAGCTTACCAGAATTACTTAGCACTGTAAGAAAAATAATAACCTTTGATGTTTGCAGACTCAACATTTGGCCGCTAGCACTGTAAGAACAGATACTACCCTTTGATGTTTAGCGAAGACTTCCAACATTTGGCCGCTAGCACTGTAAGAACAGATACTACCCTTTTTGATGTTCGTAGTCAAGAATTAACTGCTTCTGGAGAATCAGTTGTTAAATTTACATTTGGGCCATCAGCACCAGTAATTAATTAATTAATGAATATAATTATTGATAATCTGTTATGGTTTTAACATTAATGTAAGGAATTAATTATTTCATTATCATTACTACGCGTAACTAATTATATAAACAATATTGTAATTAATAGTGTATAGTGAAATTAATATTATTGCTGGTAATTAGTTGTTTAAAAGAAATTACTTACGTTAATTAATTATATATACTCGTATAAACATAATTTCTAGAAATTCTTAGTTGTTTCCTTTTGATAAATATTAAAAATTGCTTCCCTTTGATATATTTCTTGGAGACATTAAATTGTTGACATTCTGCAGGTCGATGCCAGAATAGAGATGAAGATCTATACAGACCTCCAGCATACTGTTTAGCTCCTGATCATCACATAGATTGGGGGGACAACAGTTCAAGCGTCAAGAGCAAGGGGTCTGGCAGAACACTCAACTCTAGAAGTCACTACAGCATTGCCGCACATCACATGCATATGCCTCTGCCACCAATACCTCGCTCAAACGTACCGAGACGTGGTGAAAGTAACTTGTTTTCCATATTTAGTATTACCTTTCTCTCTTCTCTCTCTCTCTTCCTGCTCTCTCTCTCGTGCCTTTTTTAAACCCTGATTGTGTCATAGGCCCTCAACTAACTCATGCCAAGTCTTCATATCTCTAGCTATCTCCTACAGCTCACTCCAGCTCTTCATTATATTGTTGATCTCTGCCTCCAAATCTCATCTCTATGTATTTCTAGGCATCCCTTTCTTTTGCTGTCCCTGTGGGTTCCAGAAAAGGACCCTTCTTGTTATATTTCCCACTGATTTCTCAAAGTGTGTCCTATCCAGCGCCGGCGTCTTTTTTTAACCTCTTGGTTTACTGGAATCTGTCTCGTTCTCTCCATTAGTTCCTCATTTGTAACCCTATCATAGCATTTCAGTCCCTCTATTCTGCGCAAACACCAGTTGATGAATGTTTGCAATGTATGCGTTATTATTTTAAACGTTCTCCATGTTTCTGAACCATGCAACAGAACTACTTTAACATTAGAGTTGAATATCCTCATTTTTATTCTAGATTTGATTTCTTTCGACTTCCATATATTTCCTAGTACAATGAAACCTCCCCTTGCCTTCTGTATTCTTATTTTGACATCTCTATCTGTTCCACCTTTCTTATCTACGTTGCTGCCCAAGTATGTGTATGATTTAATATCATGAAATTCCCTTCTTGAAAAAAAAACCAGACTCAAAATAAAATGAAACTAATAATTCTACACAAACAATTTACAGTTTAAATACACAACATGGAAGAAAATATGTTTTTTCTGTGATGTTCAAGTTTCTTCAAAATTGATTATTTTTTTTTAACTTGTGACTTTGTCACTTTCTGTTGACGAAAATGTCAATATTTAATATAAAACAGGAAATCCATTATGCGATATATATACCGGCGTAGGAGATCATGTCTCTCCACAACTCTTTCTCTCTCTCTCTCTCTCTCTCTCTCTGGTGCATTTAATCAGTTCTAGCGTCGATCTTTTGTTGAACCACTTTGTCAAACTATCCAATTTCTTTCTCCTCTGTCTTCTATGATCTCTCCTTCTCTGAATTTTACCTGCTGTCCTAAAATATCCCAAAACTTTATCTTCACATTATATTACCGAAGAACCTTAATTGTCCGAGTCGTATTCTCTGTTGATAAAGTTTCTTTGTGTGCAGACTTGATATAAAACCTCATTATTTATTTTTCTTCTCTGTCCATGAAAGTTTCAGCATTCTTCTGTAAAACCCATCACTGTGGATTCTATCGATTTTCGATTGTTTGTTGTTTCATGTCGCCAAAATATCGACTGAAACACACATCATTGGATTCTAACTATCGATTGTGTGAGTCATGGCATATAAAGTATCAGATGAAACAGCCACTGGTCAGTATGATTGATGAAAGCATGTGACATTTAAAGATATCAGATGAAACAGCAACAGTGGCAAGTATGATTGGTGTGAAGCATGGACATTTAACAAGGCAGTAAAAAAACATATATCTGCTTTTGTATATAAGTGTTACAGGGGTATCCTTTGTATATCATGGACAGAGAAGAGAACAATCTGATCTATCTAGAAAGAGCTCAAAATCAAACTGACTTGTTACAGATAAGAATGAGAAAATTAAAAGTATTGGTGGCATTTAAAAAGACACTTGGTGCTGGAGAAAACCATTGTGGGATGTGGCATCTCTGCCAGGGGAGGAGATAAGAAAAACAATGGAGAAGATGGTTTCAGAATGTAAATGATGATTTAAGCATGACGGCTGCAGAAGTGAAACATTTTGACCTTTGAGAGAGAGAGAGAGAGAGAGAGAGAGAGAGAGAATGCGAAGGACTGTTAGGGTGGCAAAGTTCTGTTCGGGGCAAGCTATTTGATGATGACTAGCAGAAACACCCTTTCTTCTAACATATCGTTACTCTCTCTCTCTCTCTCTCTCTTCTAACATATCGTTACTCTCTCTCTCTCTCTCTCTCTTCTAACATATCGTTACTCTCTCTCTCTCTCTCTCTTCTAACATATCGTTACTCTCTCTCTCTCTCTCTCTCTCTCTCTCTCTTCTAACATATTGTAGTAGGGGCAGTACTTTCTAAGGGCCCCACACGCTGACATACCAACAAACAAGGTGGAATCGTTTCATTTACATTTATTATTATTACTTGCGGACAGTGCATGAACACATCTGGTCGTGCCCAATGTTTATGTCATCTCTCCCTATCGTTACTAACACGTCACTATTTTACTACACAAAAACGTCGTGTCTTGTAGTTATGTGTTGCACTACTGCATAGAGAGTACAACACATAGTCTCAACTAATCTAATTATACTACTCTAACTATCTGGCTAACTGTCCATTCCTCCGCCGCCATCTGGGGAACTATGACAATATCTTTACTCTCTCTCTCTCTTCTAACATATCTTTACTCTCTCTCTCTCTCTCCTCTCTCTTTCTCTACTATCTCTCTCTCTCTCTCTTAACATATCTTTACTTTCTCTCTCTCTCTCTTCTAACATATCTTTACTTTCTCTCTCTCTCTCTCTCTTCTAACATATCTTTACTCTCTCTCTCTTCTAACATATCTTTACTCTCTCTCTCTTCTAACATATCTTTACTCCCCTCTCTTTCTTCTAACATATCTTTACTCTCTCTCTCTCTTTCTTCTAACATATCTTTACTCTCTGTACTAACATATATTTACTCTCTGTACTAACATATCTTTACTCTCTCTCTTCTTCTAACATATCTTTACTCTCTGTACTAACATATATTTACTCTCTGTACAAACATATCTTTACTCTCTGTACTAACATATCTTTACTCTCTGTACTAACATATCTTTACTCTCTGTACTAACATATCTTTACTCTCTGTACTAACATATATTTACTCTCTGTACAAACATATCTTTACTCTCTGTACTAACATATCTTTACTCTCTGTACTAACATATATTTACTCTCTGTACTAACATATCTTTACCCTCTGTACTAACATATATTTACTCTCTGTACTAACATATATTTATACGCCATATGTCCCCAGAGTACAGACGACCTCCATCTGTAGGCAGTAGTATCAAGGTGCCATATGTGCAACCACAAGACGCCATTGGTCAGGAGTCCAGTGAGGATGGAGAAATTACTGCTCTCAGTTCTGGAAGTCCCAAAGTTCATTATAAATCACCCCGTGACCGTCCGAGTAGACAAAATAGTCCACTTTATGCTTGTGTGCCGGTCAGTTCTACAGACGAATGACCTGTGTACATTAGTGGATAATATGTTGTTATGAACATTTGTACCTTCAGTGCACCATGACAAGAACAATATTCTTAATGTGTATACTACATAATACAGTCTCACTGGTGTTTGTAAAGTCTCACTACACTTCATATGTAGGACTAGCCCTCTGTGAGTGCGGGTTCAATTCCGAGGGCTGGCAGAAAAGCCACAGGTTCCCAGATTCACGGTGTTCGTGGCACCGAACCGAAGGGTTACAATGTCCATGACACCGAGCCGAAGAGCTAAAAGCTCAAGTGCTTCTGGATCGGAAAAATAAATTAAAAATATGTAAGCAAATGGGAAAACAAAGTACATAACGTCATAAAAAATGTGTTCCTAGTCAATTGTGGTGCAATATGTAGTGAATGACTGTTGTCTGCTGGAGTACTTCTTTTAACGCAAACCATAATGCTGTTTACAACTGAAGAAAGAATATTTGACAATATAAAGAAACGTGTACAGACATAACTTGAAGCTAAGGGTGGATATTTCCAACATCTGCTATAATGAATATTTCATTTGTTCGTTCTAGTTTACCAAGAACAACAGTAGACCATAGCAGTAACTATTGTGACTAATTTAACTACTTTATTTTAGCACATTTTTTGATGACGTCATGTACTATATTTTTCAAGCTGACCTACTTATGAAATGAGACTTTACAAACACCCTATAAAAGATGAATCGAAGGTTGATGTGTACAGTACTTGGTCGTTGTATTGGACCACATGTGTATATGTATGTGTGTAAATAACTATATGTGAAATGTGGTATGATCGTAAAGTTACCTACAAAACAAGAAGAGACAGAGTCCCAAACAACAGCATAAAAGAGAAAGTTGGGAGCTAAACTTTTATTGAATGAAATTCTTCTTCTACTTTGCGAACGATAATTTGATGATTATACCATCAGATGCGTTCTTATCACGAAGTCGACTGTTGTCTGGAGCTCAGCTATAGTGTCATCTATAGTAGCAACGAAAGGGTGCAAAATCCTGTGAGGCAGCACGTCAAGCAGCATCAGTACTGCGTAGACAAAAGAGAAAGGCCAGTGCACACGAGTCCCAGACTGTAGCAACAATCTCATGCCCACACTGTCCACGACTTTTCAAGGCACGCATCGGACTGACAAGTCACCTACGTGTCCATTGACTGATACTACATTTTGTTTGTTGGATGAAGTAACTATGTGGTTATAATCATATTTGATTGACGAACATTATAGTGTCATGTAGTTCTGAAAGTTATGTTGTATGGTCAGCATCCCTTTCTAGGGAGGATATACAAGGGACATTCTTACAGCAAAAAAGTTATGTGGTTTGATCAGCGTTGCCACAATGATACAGAGAAAATGGGGACAATGATTGAGTTGCATTAAGAAACAAAGAATGTAGTTGTTCTGCAACATAATAAAAATATTGCCAAACGTCACTGTAAACAAAGTCTTCTACAATAGAATTTCGGGAAAGAAGGCATTACAAAAAAAGATGAACAGATGTCATAGCAGAATTCGGTCAAAAAGCAAACATATATATATCATCCAGGCCACTAGAACTGCGCAAGAAAAACCCACAAAACCACGAGACTGGGCAAACAACCCTGTGACAGTGTAATGACAATATAAGATGAAGATATGTGTGTGACTGTACAGAGAGAGAGATGGTTGCAACCATATTCTCCTCAGTGAGCATAAATGTTTAATAGTAGTTTCATATGTTTGTGAAATGTATACGTTTGTTGGTATACATTATGTATGTATTTTCGTTGACATCAAACGATAGAAGAAACCTAGTCGAGGCAGAGATGAAGTGTCTACACAGAATGATGAGAGTATCAAGAAGAGACCGGTTTAGAAATGAAGACACCAGGAAAAACTGTGGTACAATATCACTGAACATCATCAAGAAATGAAGACACCAGGGAAAACTGTGGGTACAATATCACTGAACATCATCAAGAAACAACAAATTAAATGGATATGCCACATAAGCAGATTACCAACAGAAAGTACGCCTCAAAGAGCAATGCTACTCCCACATAGTGGATACAAAGCAAAATGTCGTCCACGCAAAAGATGGACCTGAGAAATAACAGTGACAGTTAAAAAAAATATTGATGAAGCCGACACAAAAACTCGTTCTAGAAATCTCTTCTTATCCAGACACTGTGAGACAAAACAGGATTGCAGAAAAGAATAAGAATTAAGTGGTTTATAATTTCGTATGGGTATTTAAACATATATATATGTGTGTGTGCGTGTGTATGTCTTTGTGCTGTGTGTGTGTGTCCAAATAGATACCCTATGTATGTATGTGTGTGTGTATGTATGTATTATCATCATCGTTATCATGAGTGCTATCGTCATCATCAACATCAACTTCATCATTATTATCATAATCATCGTCAATACCATCATCGTTGCCATTATCATATCAGTTATATGTGACATGTGTTGCCGAAAGTCATTAAGCCAGTCTATATGGGACTTCTTGCCGTACCTTCCTCTTCTTCTTCTTCTTTGCGTTTGGTTTCGTATGCTCGTCTAAGCCATGAGATGGGTTACATCTATAAAGCTGTATGTCAGTTGGAGTTTCTCGAGAGTTCCCCATAGCTTGATCTGTAAGCCTCGTTCATGAGGCTATGTTTTGTTTCGTTGGTGTATGTATGATGGACATGACTGCAGGATGTGCTCTGGAGTCTGTGTTTCTGTCTGACATGCATACTGTGCAGTCTGAGCAGGTTTTATTCTGTGCTTGTGGTAGTTGAGCCTACAGTGACCTGTTCTTAGACGAAAGATTGTTGTGTGCTGTTTTCTGTTTAGTCTGCTGATGGAATCTTGTGTGTGTTTGCTGTGTGTTCTTGAGGTATTATACTGAGTATGCATGTCATTCGATTACGTGTCTACCTCTGAGATTATTAATACCTGTCACTGAACATCTGTGTCTATCTGTGGCGATACCTGTCATTGAATATATGTGTCTACCTGTGAGATTTCTTAATACCTGTCATTGAATATGTGTGTCTACCTGTGAGATTTCTTAATACATGTCATTGAACATGTGTGTCTACCTGTGGCGATACCTGTCATTGAACATGTGTGTCTACCTGTGAGATGACTTGCTAGATGACACTAAGTGTGTGTATCATTTATCAAATGACATCTTCAATCTGTATGACATCTATGTCACATGTTAAGAATATGTACCATACTGTACTAATAAATATGACATTTGATATATGCACGTATCACGTTATTGATTTGATGTATTATACTTGGTCGCCTGTGACATAGTGGTAGTGTGCTCCATCACAACCCAAGTGTGCCTGGTTCCAACTCAGCAGCGGACAATTTGGAAGCAAATTTGTTCCTGAGGATTTTTACCAACGTTAAAAATAGACCCGACCACTCAGAACGCAATGGCAAACTACTGAACGTATAAGTGGTGATTAGAAAATCCACGACTCCGGTTACTGTGGGTGATGACGACGCCATGTAATGCCATGATTTTCATTAGACTTGACTGCGTTTCTAGCACATCTATAGGTTCACAGCAGTGGCGGCTCGTCATCATTTGTGTTGGTGGGGCCAGACAAATATTTTCGGTAAAATCATGGTTTTGGGTTAGGTTATATTTTAGTATTTATTATTATTTGTCTATTCCGGGAAGTTATTCCTTCTTTACTAGAACGTAGAGTGTCGTACACTGTAGACATGAGACTGTATATTTGATTTTAAGTTTATATATTTAACTTTTAAAGCTAGTTAGTATGACGTTAGAAGCAATAATTAGGAACAAATAATTTATAAAATAATAAATACACGTTACATATTATTTTTCAGGCCCGTGCCCCACTGGCCCTTAATGAAGAGCCTCCACTGGTTCACGGTTTCTTTCAGCAGGTGGCGAATTATGTTGATGAGGCGTACGTATTCCTGGTTCAACTCATTCTTCAGTAATCCTAGGGAGGGGGAGTGTGCCCCTTCTTTTTGTGCACTATGATTATATGTGTAATATGTTATATAAGGCATCAAGAACAGCTTTACAAACATGAATATCTTATATAAGACATCAAGAACAGCTTTACGAACATGAATATGTTATATAAGACATCAAGAACAGCTTTACGAACATGAATATGTTATATAAGACATCAAGAACAGCTTTACGAACATGAATATGTTATATAAGACATCAAGAACAACCTTACGAACATGAATATGTTATATAAGACATCAAGAACAGCTTTACGAACATGAATATGTTATATAAGACATCAAGAACAGCTTTACGAACATGAATATGTTATATAAGACATCAAGAACAGCTTTACGAACATGAATATGTTATATAAGACATCAAGAACAGCTTTACGAACATGAATATGTTAAATAAGACATCAAGAACAGCTTTACGAACATGAATATGTTATATAAGACATCAAGAACAACCTTACGAACATGAATATGTTATATACGACATCAAGAACAGCTTTACGAACGTGAATATGTTATATAAGACATCAAGAACAGCTTTACGAACATGAATATGTTATATAAGACATCAAGAACAACCTTACGAACATGAATATGTTATATAAGACATCAAGAACAGCTTTACGAACATGAATATGTTATATAAGACATCAAGAACAACCTTACGAACATGAATATGTTATATAAGACATCAAGAACAACCTTACGAACATGAATATGTTATATAAGACATCAAGAACAGCTTTACGAACATGAATATTTTATATAAGACATCAAGAACAACTTTACGAACATGAATATGTTATATAAGACATCAAGAACAACCTTACGAACATGAATATGTTATATAAGACATCAAGAACAGCTTTACGAACATGAATATGTTATATAAGACATCAAGAACAACCTTACTAACATGAATATGTTATATAAGACATCAAGAACAACCTTACGAACATGAATATGTTATATAAGACATCAAGAACAACCTTATGAATATGTTATATAAGACATCAAGAACAACCTTACGAACATGAATATGTTATAGAAGGCATCAAGAACAGCCTTACGAACATGAATATGTTATTTAAGACATCAAGAACAACCTTACGAACATGAATATGTTATATAAGACATCAAGAACAACCTTACGAACATGAATATGTTATAGAAGGCATCAAGAACAGCCTTACGAACATGAATATGTTATATAAGACATCAAGAACAACCTTACGAACATGAATATGTTATAGAAGGCATCAAGAACAGCTTTACGAACATGAATATGTTATATAAGACATCAAGAACAGCTTTACGAACATGAATATGTTATATAAGACATCAAGAACAGCTTTACGAACATGAATATGTTATATAAGACATCAAGAACAGCTTTACGAACATGAATATGTTATATAAGACATCAAGAACAACCTTACGAACATGAATATGTTGTATAAGACATCAAGAACAACCTTACGAACATGAATATGTTATAGAAGGCATCAAGAACAGCCTTACGAACATGAATATCAGCTTACAAAGTGCCTTAATACAAGAAAACAAGCACACACAAGATCACAACGATCCCTTCCCCCCTTCCCCCGTCCTCTCGCCCTACTCTCGCCCTACACTTCTATATATATAAATTGTGGAAGAGAAGAATATAGGAGTATATATGGCAGTTTTTGTCTTTACAGACGGTCAATTGGCAAGTGTTTCACTGTGACAACTTTTGAGTTTTTGCTTGTCTCTCTTGTCTTTCAGCTCATCCCTAAGTCTCTCTTCATTTCGTCCAATATGATTAGTTAGTTAATTGCATATCCTTTACAGGACTTTGCGAATCAACCCCAGCTTTTAACGCTGTTTGTGATTTTTCTAGACATTATTACGTTCAGTGGTTTGCCTTTGCTTTCTGAACGGGTGGTGTCATCGTCATTTTCGTAAAAATCCACGCGAAACAATTTGCAACCAAACTTTCCTTAGCGTGATTCGAACTCAGAACGTTGGGGTTAATAGACCGAGTTACTATCTCCTAAGCCACAAACGCCACCACACTATGATTACACTCTTCATTAATCAATAATTCTCTGCTGAGAGTGTCCCTCCCTGTCTGTTATACAGTGTACCCCTCCCTGCCTGTTATTCAGATGGTGCCCCTTGCTGCTTGTTTTGATTATACTATACATGAATCTCCTGTAAATGGTTCCTTTTTTATGTGAAATATGGTATTTAGTTTTTATTATTCCCATAGAGGGTGCCCTATTTTATCTGTGCACTATATTTATACTCTAGTCCGAGTGGTTACCGGGGCCCAAATTTAGGGTGTAAAGAATAGAACCACTGTTACCTGCTACGCATGTCGTAAGAGGCGGCTATGGAGGTTTGGCTGAAATAGAATGCACATTTTCTAAATGTGTAGAAGTCTATGAGTTTAGGGGCCTACCAAACCAATGTGCAACGTAAACACATTCTTGACAAAGATCAGAGATATCACAGAGAGTGATTAGAATTGGCCGTGAAGAACAAACGCAAAGAAGAAGAAGAAGATTTATACTCTTCATTAATTCTCTAAGGGTGCCCCTTCTTATCTGTTAATTATGATTATAATAATATAATAATTCCTCTCGTACCGTTATACGTTACATAGGGCCTGCAAGTAATTTCTCCAAACCGCTCTATCCTGGGCAACTCGCTCAATCTCCTCCATGGAACTGAGACCGATATTTCCTGCCTCTCTCAGCAAAGTTCGCTTCAGAGTCTCCTTAAGTCGACCTCTCTTTCTTGAACCCTTTGCATCCCACTTCAATGCCTGCTTTGATATTCGTTGATCATTTCTCCTCAAGGTGTGCCCAACATATCTCCATCTTCCCTTTCTTATAACAGTTATGGTAGGGTTGTTGCAGAGCGAAGTGGGGCATACAGGACAACTAC
Source organism: Arion vulgaris (assembly GCA_020796225.1). Taxonomy (NCBI): domain Eukaryota; kingdom Metazoa; phylum Mollusca; class Gastropoda; order Stylommatophora; family Arionidae; genus Arion; species Arion vulgaris. Next base: position 28,354,838 of record CM036768.1, on the reverse strand, counting down.
TTCTAGTATGAGGATGGAGGTTGAGGCCGTTACTTCTGCCCTCCATTGGATTTCTGGGACTTCATTTACTGGGGCAGTTGTTGTATCTGACTCTCAGTCGATGCTTCACAAGATCCAGAAGGGCAGGTTTCGGTATGAGTGGATGTCGTCTATAGAAGTTTCTAACCTCCAGCGGCTTACGTGGATATACTGTCCTGGGCATGCGGGTGTTTACGGTAATGAGAGAGCGGACAGGCTTGCATCAACAGCATCGATTGTTGGGGAGTTGAAGATGGATAAGGGGATATTCTTCGGTCTCTTCGCGACTCTCTATTGGATGAGGACACTAAAATCGATGTTGAATCGATCAAGCGATTTAAGCAGTTTGGAGTTACCCGTTGTTCAAGTCGAACTGGATGCCTGAGAGGCAGAGTGAGAGGTGTGTTTAATCAGCGAGCCACAGGAACCATTAGAATGCATACTCTTCGATATCTGTTGGGGAGACTGAGCACCTATGGGTCTGCCCGGAGTGCAATGACGTCAGTTTAGTAACCAATAACCAATAACCAATTATAACAGTTGTCACTAGTGGTTGACCAGACATGTCTCTGATTTCATCACTTCTCCTGAATTCGTTCCATTTTATATTCATTATTTTTCGCAGACATCTATTTTCAAATGCATTCAACTTGCTTTTTATATCTTTATGATTATTATGATTATGTTCATTATTAATGATCTGGTCGTGCCCTCTCTAATATGTCTACCACTATTGTACTGTTTATCCGTTCCATGGTAGGAAGGGGGCGACCTATCTATGCGCTTTGATTGTCCATGGGAGGACAGCATTTTGAGATGACATCTCAAGAAAATGACTTGGCTGTACACACCTGGACATGCTGGAGTGCAGGGCAACGAACGTGCTGACTTTCTTGCAAACAGTGCCCCGACTCAAGCTGGCAGAAGTATGGACTTATCCGATGTCATCGATGAGGTACGTTCTCTTTTATGTGAGACACTGGAATGAGTGTAAGAATTAGGAGTTAAGTTGGGACATGCTAGATAGTGTCGTCTTTGTGGTAGAAAGAGAAGATATACTAATCAGCTTCACTACGGTGAGCAGATGGACTTTGGGATGGCTGCTGCAGCGGAGGACAGAGCACGAATAGGAATGCCCAATGTGCCATGACGTCGATCACATCACATAACATTGTCCTCTTTATTCATTAGTTATATGTGTCTCTTCATACATATGTACCATTCTTTTTCAACAAGACCTCAGTTTGACCATCACTGATTCATACATTCACGTATAGTGATCCTTCAACATGGGACAATTCATTTAATCTTCATCTCTTAATCCTTTCAATCTATTTATTTCTTAGTTCATTCACACACTGTGTCTTCCTTCACTCAGTTAATCTATGTCTTCCTTCCCTCAGTTAATCTATGTCTTCCTTCACCAGTTAACCTATGTCTTCCCTTCACTCAGTTAACCTATGTCTTCCTTCATCCATACGACTATTCCTTTCACAGTTAACATGTTCCTTCATCACACTGTCTCTTCATCAGTTAACTAGTCGTCCTCCAGTTAATCAGCTTCTTCCCCAGAACTATGTCTTCCCTTCACTCAGTTAATCTATGTCTTCCCTTCACTCAGTTAACCTATGTCTTCCCTTCACTCAGTTAACCTATGTCTTCCCTTCACTCAATTAATCTATGTCTTCCTTTCATCAACATACCCGATATCTCCGTTATCTACAAAATCGGTTGCGCGTTGGGTGACTAGCCCTCTGTGAGTGCAGGTTCAATTACGCGGCCTGGCAGAAAAGCCACAGATTCCCCAGATTTACGATGTTCGTGGCACCGAACCGAAGGGTTACGATGTCCATGGCACCGAGCCAAAAAGCTGAATGCTAAGTGCTTCTGGATCGGGAAAAATTCAATAAAAAAAAAAAATCGCAAATAAGTTATTAATAAATCTATAAATGTTACCTAGGCTTGTTTTTATAGGTTGTTTTCCGTTCACAATAAATATTGTGACTATAAATATTACTTGATCTATATTGATTGATTGATTGATTGATCGATTGATTGATTGACTGGTTGATTGATTGATTGGTTGCTTGGTCATCACACGTCAGTGAAAAACCACCTGTGCTCTGACCTCTTTGTTACACCGAAAGATCTCATAAACAGTGCACCAACTCCGTAGCATCGACAACAGTCCCCGATATAACTTAGAATATGATAACATTGTGTGCTGTTTCTATTTTAATATTTTGTAATGTATTTTGTCCCCGTACAGCAGCTTTGTAATCTACTCATATCAATTTTCAACTGCCGATTGTTTCTTTCCTTGCTCAACTTGAACACGAGATCTAAATTGTACCATCATTGCCGGCCTGCCCAGCGTGTTTGTAGCCCGTTGGATGACGGGTGACAAGCCCCCTGTGAGGGTGGTTCAATTCCGCGGGCTTTCAGAAAAGCCACAGGTTCTCCAGATTCACGGTGCTCGTGGCATCGAGCGAAGGGTTACGATGTCCATTGCACCGAGTCGAAGAGCTGAAAGCTCAAGTGCTTTTGGATCGAAACAAAAATTGCGTCATCTGTCTCCGATAGGACTAGGAACTAGATCTCACCTACACTGAAATCAGATATCTCTGGAAAATATCAGATGGCTCCACTAGGAAGCGAGCCTGATACCTTTGGAACGATAGAGGAGCATCTAGCCTCTACGCCACTGAACTGAGAAGCCCACATTCCAAGAATATGCATAGATAAACCTACACAGCAATTGATAATACTTCAGGATGTGGGCTGGTGTTTCAGTGTGGCGCCAACAGATGAGAGACTTCTGGTCTATGAGAGACCCATATTCCAAGAATATGCATAGATAAACCTACACAGCAATTGATAATATACTCAGAAGTTGTCACAGTAAAACACTTGACAATTGATCGTCTGTAAAGACGAAAAAGGCTATATATACATATATATATAATTTATAATACTTCAGAATATGGCTGGTGTTTCAGTGTGGCGCCAACAGATGAGAGACTTCTGGTCTATGAGAGACCCAAATTACGTAGGACTGTAAGAGTGACAACATTATTCTCAGGACACGTTGATGGATACATTTTAGCAGGTTTCATATACTATGTTTGGGAGAATCCAAGTAGCATAGTTGATAGAGAGTTTGCTTCTTTGGGAGAATCCAAGTTGCATAGTTGATAGAGAGTTTGCTTCTTTGGGAGAATCCAAGTAGCATAGTTGATAGAGAGTTTGCTTCTTTGGGAGAATCCAAGTAGCATAGTTGATAGAGAGTTTGCTTCTTTGGGAGAATCCAAGTTGCATAGTTGATAGAGAGTTTGCTTCTTTGGGAGAATCCAAGTAGCATAGTTGATAGAGAGTTTGCTTTTTTGGGAGAATCCAAGTAAAGTTGATAGAGATTTGCTTCTTGGGGAATCCAAGTAGCATAGTTGATAGAGAGTTTCCTATTAGGAGAATCAAGTGCATAGTTGATGAAGTTGCTCTTTAGATCAAGTGCATAGTTGATAGTTTTTCTTTGGGAGAATCCTAAGTAGCAGTTGATGAAAGTTTTGCTTTTGGAGACAATGCATAGTTGATAGAGTTTGCTTCTTTCAGAATCAGCATAATTGATAGATAGTTGCCTTTGGGAGAATCGGCATAGTTGATGAGAGTTTGCCTTGGGAGAAACCGAGCATAGTTGATAGAGAGTTTGCTTGGGAGAATAAGTGCATAGTTGATAGAGTTGCTTCTTTGGGAGATCAGTACATAGTTGATGAGAGTTTGCTTGGGAGAATCCAAGTAGCATGTTGATAGAGTGCTCTTGGGAGAATCCGAGCATAGTTATAGGTATTCTAGGAGAATCCATTCAGAGTTGATAGAGTTTGCTTTTTTAGATCAGACATAGTTGATAGAGTTTTCTTGGAGAATCAGTAGCATAGTTGATAGAGAGTTTGCTTCTTTGAGAATCCAAGTAGCATAGTTGATAAGTTTGCTTTGATCTGGGTGAAATACAGGATAAAGTATTGCCTGACCGTAACAGCCCTTAGATCGAAACAGCTTCAATTAGGTATCAGGAAATGCACTAGGACGTAACAGCTCTTAGATCGACACAGCTTCAATTAGGTATCAGGAAATGCACTAGGACGTAACAGCCCTTAGATCGACACAGCTTCAATTAGGTATCAGGAAATGCACTAGGATGTAACAGCCCTTAGATCGACACAGCTTCAATTAGGTATCAGGAAATGCACTAGGACGTAACAGCCCTTAGATCGACACAGCTTCAATTAGGTATCAGAAATGCACTAGGACGTACAGCCCTTAATCGACACAGCTTCAATTAGGTATCAGGAAATGACTAGGATTAACAGCCTTGATCGACACAGCTTCAATTAGGTATCAGGAAATGCACTAGGACGTAACAGCTCTTAGATCGACACAGCTTCAATTAGGTATCAGGAAATGCACTAGGACGTAACAGCTCTTAGATCGACACAGCTTCAATTAGGTATCAGGAAAAACACTAGGACGTAACAGCCCTTAGATCGACACAGCTTCAATTAGGTATCAGGAAATGCACTAGGACGTAACAGCCCTTAGATCGACACAGCTTCAATTAGGTATCAGGAAAAACACTAGGACGTAACAGCTCTTAGATCGACACAGCTTCAATTAGGTATCAGGAAATGCACTAGGACGTAACAGCTCTTAGATCGACACAGCTTCAATTAGGTATCAGGAAAAACACTAGGACGTAACAGCCCTTAGATCGACACAGCTTCAATTAGGTATCAGGAAATGCACTATGATGTAAAGGTGACCGACGGTATGCTAATGTAAAGGTGACGGACGGTATGCTAATGTAAAGGTGACCGACGGTATGCTAATGTAAAGGTGACCGACGGTATGCTAATGTAAAGGTGACCGACGGTATGCTAATCACATCAAACATCTTGTGCTGAATGTAATCAAAATACAGGCCTAAAACTGAAATTCCAAAATTTACTTCGAGGTATCAAAAAGTGTTCCTGTACTTTACGCCAGTGGCGGCTCGTGATCATTTTTGTTGGTGGGGCCAGACATATATTTTCGGATAAATAATGATTTCGGTTAGGATATATTTTAATGTATAAAATAATAAATACACGTTACACCTTAATTTTGGTGGGCCCGGCCCCACTGGCTCTTAATGACGAGCCGCCACTACTCTACTCAGTGCTATGTTCTAATGTAATGTAATAATGTAACAGCCATCCATCACAAGCAATGCGTCCTCAGACGTGTTCTGCTGCACTTCTATGGTGTGTACGGAGGTGATTGTAGAGTCAAATGATAGAACACAATCCCCTACCACAGGCGAGGCATAGATGATCAAGGATAGACACGTGGCTGTTGTATGTTTTGACCTTTCGCTAACAAATAAAAACAAATACGTATTTGCGATATTATTCTACTCAAATTGTTTGATTGTTTTGTTTGACTGAAAGTTTTTCATGTTAAGTGTAGGCCTTCATATTTCAGTGTACACATCTCTTGTACATGTATGTATGTATGTGTGTATGTATGTATGTATGTATGTATGTATGTATGTATGTATGTATGTGTGTGTGTGCTTTGTACATGAAGTGTAACCAATAAATTGTATTGAACTTGTTTGAAACTGAGCAATACATGCACATTTACATGATTCATTTTGTTTTCTTATCTAGTCTTTGTTCATTATACTCGTTACTAACTTGACACCAATCACTACTCTCGTTACTGTTGTTACTGTCGTTACTCTAGTTACTCTCGTTACTGCTGTTACTGTCGTTACTCTAGTTACTCTCGTTACTGCTGTTACTGTCTTTACTGTCGTTACTATCATTACTATCGTTACTGTCTGTAGTATTGCTTTTTTAGGGCGGTGTAGGACTTGTGGGACGAAAGCACGATGAATTTAATGGCTGCATGGCTAGTGCAGTCGCCCTGAAGCTGTTCAGGTTAGAATTTTTCATATATGCCTGAAAAAAAATGAAAATCGTGGCATATTCTAAAGAACGTAGCCATCAACCACAGTAAACGAGTCGTTGATTTTCTAGGCACCACTTATACGTTCAGTAGTTTGCCATTGCTTTCTGAACGGGTGGTGTCATCGTCCTTTGTTAAAATCAACGGAAACAATTTGCAACCAAACTGTTCGCAGCGTGATTCGAACTCAGAACGTCGGGGTTAATAGGCCGAGTCACTAACCCCTAGGCCACATAAACCTTGGCCTTACTGTGAATTGAACACAGGTCTCCAGCATGGGAGCCGCGCTCTAATCCACTCGACCATACGTTTCTCATTAGTGTATTGTATTTTTTAAATCTTAACACTGACAATAAAAAAGAAAAGAAGGATCCAAACAACAGAGATGAAATGTTTATGATGAATTCTAAATGTTGTTACAAGAAAAGATAAGATCAGAAACAACAAAATCAGAAGAAGAATGGGATCCTTGCCGGTGCTACAGTATATAAAGAAACAACAGGTCAAATGGCTGGAATACTCATCAAAATTTACTACAAGAAAGTCTCACAAAAGTATTAGCATCTATCAGATCTATGTCCGATACGTTTGGAGACTAACTCTGTCCGCAAACTTTAAGGAGATGGATACCAGAGGGTAAACGAAAACGTGGAAGATCCAAAACGACCTGGAGGAGAACAGTAGAACAAGAACTGAAAGAAAGAACTCATAGCTGGAACACAAATACACAGGACGGCCAAGAACTGAAAGAAAGAAATCATAGCTGGAACACAAATACACAGGACGGCCAAGAACTGAAAGAAAGAAATCATAGCTGGAACACAAATACACAGGACGGCCAAGAACTGAAAGAAAGAAATCATAGCTGGAACACAAATACACAGGACGGCCAAGAACTGAAAGAAAGAAATCATAGCTGGAACACAAATACACAGGACGGCCAAGAACTGAAAGAAAGAAATCATAGCTGGAACACAAATACACAGGACGGCCAAGAATAGAGACGAATGGTATGTATTTGTTGCTGTCCTAAACGCCAGAGAGATCACAGGCTAGAGAAAGAGATATCTAGTTTAACAATAGCAGAGATGGCTGGTCATTAAGGGCCAGTGGGACCGGGCCCCACCTAAAATAATGTGTAACGTGTATTTATTATTTTATAAATTAAATAATAGCATCCCCAATCCATGATTTTTCCAAAAATATTTGTCTGGCCCCACCAACAAAAATGGTCACGAGCCGCCACTGAACAATAGGTTTTCCTAATATTGACATACGCACAAGCACGGTTCAAAGATGGCTACCCACTTCACAATCTGACAGGTAAACTTTTATTGAAAATAGATTCATCTAGAAGGAAAACATTGCGAACTTGTGCATACTAAATCAACACATTTCACGTCAAGAAGTTCAGTTGTCAAACATTTCAAGCAAATAAAGACTGAGGCAACATCTTGTTATTATATACCTCTTTTAGCGTTGTATGTTACATAGGTCATACAAATAATGTCTTTATACCGCTCTATCCTGGGCAACTCGTTCAATCTCTTATAACGAATTTTGTCCGATATTTCTTTTCTCTTTCAATAAAATAATTTCTGGTTTTCATGGGCGCCTTTTTTTATGTCTTTGACGATTTGCCTTCTACTTTGATAACTACTTAGTGATTTTGTTAAAACTCATTTCTTCTCAGAGTATGTCCAATTTGTATTCACCTTTTCTTCTTATAACAGTTGTTACTAGTCTAACAATTGTTACTAGTCTAACAGTTGTTACTAGTCTAACAGTTGTTACTAGTCTAACATTTGTTACTAGTCTAACATTTGTTACTAGTCTAACAGTTGTTACTAGTCTAACAGTTGTTACTAGTCTAACAGTTGTTACTAGTCTAACAGTTGTTACTAGTCTAACAGTTGTTACTTGTCTAACAGTTGTTACTAGTCTAACAGTTGTTACTAGTCTAACAGTTGTTACTTGTCTAACAGTTGTTACTAGTCTAACAGTTGTTACTAGTCTAACAGTTGTTACTAGTCTAACAGTTGTTACTAGTCTAACAGTTGTTACTAGTCTAACAGTTGTTACTTGTCTAACAGTTGTTACTAGTCTAACAGTTGTTACTAGTCTAACAGTTGTTACTTGTCTAACAGTTGTTACTAGTCTAACATTTGTTACTAGTCTAACAGTTGTTACTTGTCTAACAGTTGTTACTAGTCTAACAGTTGTTACTAGTCTAACAATTGTTACTTGTCTAACAGTTGTTACTAGTCTAACAGTTGTTACTAGTCTAACAGTTGTTACTAGTCTAACAGTTGTTACTAGTCTAACAGTTGTTACTAGTCTAACAGTTGTTACTAGTCTAACAGTTGTTACTAGTCTAACAGTTGTTACTAGTCTAAACACGTAATTACAAAGTACTGTAGTTTTACAAATTACAAAAACAATGACAAAATACAGCAACGTTTCGACCAACATATATATATATAACATATATATATACTGAATTACTAGTCTAACAGTTGTTACTAGTCTAACAGTTGTTACTAGTCTAAGAGTTGTTACTAGTCTAACAGTTGTTACTTGTCTAACAGTTGTTACTAGTCTAACAATTGTTACTAGTCTAACAGTTGTAACTAGTGGTTGATCAGACATTTCTATTATTTCATCACTTATCCTGAATTCGTCAAATTTTATGTTCATTATTTTTCCCAGACATCTATTTTCAAATGCATTTAACTTGCTTTCTATATCTTTAGTCATTTTCCAACACTCGCTGACATATGTTAGGATTGATACAACAACTCTCGCTGGTATATATGTTAGGATTGATACAACAACTCTCGCTGGTATATATTAGGATTGATACAACAACTCTCGCTGGTATATGTTAGGATTGATACAACAACTCTCGCTGGTATATGTTAGGATTGATACAACAACTCTCGCTGGTATATGTTAGGATTGATACAACAACTCTCGCTGGTATATATGTTAGGATTGATACAACAACTCTCGCTGGCATATGTTAGGATTGATACAACAACTCTCGCTTGTATATGTTAGGATTGATACAACATTGGTATTGAAAGATCGTAACTTAATTAGCTAAGAACAAGATTCAATTCTGATGACATTCTTTCTTTTAAAGTTCTTCTTAATAATTTTAAGTTTCATCATTCAATAGCTTGTCCTATGCAGAGCTTTGCAACACTAACAATCTTTTAAAATGTATCTCTCCCATAAACCAAATGTCCCGACTTCACTGCGGTCATGCTCAAACCATCTGTCACACCATGAATCTACAGGGTGTTCAAGATAATTGCAGCCTATGAATGGAGCTAATCTGGCATATATGTATGGAATGAGAAGGTTCAGCTATGACGTAGTATAGATCAAGGTTGTGTGACGGTGTGTAATTGTAGTGCGGGAAGGGGCGATGAACAATGTGGCGTAGGACGAGCTAGTCAGAACCGGTTTAAATAGTAAAAAACACAACTCAATTTGTACCTGGCAAGTTTCGAATTGTCAATGGGCTGCAATTATCTGCACACTCTGTATTTTCTTATTGCACTCTTCCTTCTCGACATTGCCGGAGTGCCTTCATCGATACTCATCTTATAATTATATTTCAAATCATAGATATGGTTTACTACTTATCATTCAATAGCTTGTCCTGAGCAGAACTTTGCCACTCTAACAGTCCTTCATAATTTTCTCTCTCATAGGCCAGATGTCCCGCCTCTGCAGCCTTCATGCTCAAACCATCAGTTACATCCTGAATCCATCTTCTCCGTGGTCGTTCTCTTCTGCTCTTTGCTGGGATGCCTCTTTCCATCATGAACTTCTCCAACATTTTGTGTCTCTTTATGTTCAAAATACTTCAATTGTCTCACTCTTATTTGTAGCATTATCTAGTTTTCTTTAATTTTAATGTTCTTTCTAGATATATCTATGTGTTCTCTTATCTGTCCATAATATATGGGGAACTCTTATGTAGCAATTATATTCAAAAGCAGATATATTTTTTTCCACTACCTTGTTAAATGTCCATGCTTCACACCCATACGTTAATAATGCTGTGAATAAATGAGATCAGAACTCATATGGTTACTCTATGAAGTGAAATGATTATGGCCCTATCAATCAATTACTCAATGACCTAAAACTAAACAAGAAAATGGCTGCTATTAATAACACATGCATAACTTTATAATGCATATCTTAAACCAGAATTAATTCTAAACGTATGGCGTTGCATGAATACACTTGAATGGTACATACACACACATGCAAGCACATATTGAAATATGCATCTACAGACAAACAGGCATGCACACATACACACAAATAAACACTGTCTACAACAGTAGTTCTCATCTCAGCCTGGCAGGAAAACCTACCCAGTAAAGCCTGAAACGTTATGAAAACTCAGTTAATTTTGTGTTGTCATCATGTTTGAATGGAGGAGCGTCTGACCGATGATTAGAGCGCGCTCACCATGCGGAGACCGTATTCAATTCACTAGGAAATGATTATTTTCAATTTTGGGAATAAATGAAAATTCTAATTAAATGACAAACAGCTTCGACGACTGCACTAGCCATGTGGCCATTAAATTCTCAGGCTCAAATACCACCTTCCTACTCAGCCCTAAAAGCGGTACTGAGGCGTAACCACAGTTTTTAGGGTTTCTTTTTAAAATTTTATACCAATTTTTTTTTTTTAACACAGAATACGTTTTTTTATTTTTACTAAAATTAAGAGTTTAAAATTTCTTTACAAAAACCCCAAAACACAGAACATCATTGTTTTTCATAAGCAAGTAGTACATTAGTGGGCTTGTGTAGCAGTGGTGAACTCGATCACAACCAAGAGTACTGATTCCAACACCGTGGTGGGCAATTTGCAATTTGCTCCCGTGGATTATTACGAACGGTAAAATCACATTCAGACAGCAATGGAAAACTACTGAACGTATAGGTGGTGCTTAGAAAATCGACAATTCGTTTACTGTATCGATGGCGTCGTCCTGTGAACGGTATACACGATTTTCATTCATTGTACATCTATCCTTGAATATTCTCGATAAACTGTCGATTTCCGTCTGCCCAGCGTGTTCGTAGCTCGTTGGACTACGGGTGACTATCCCTCTGTGTGTCGGGTTCAATTCGCGGGATGGTGAAAAAGCCACAGATTCCCCAGATTTACGGTGTTCGTGGCATCGAACCGAAGGGTTACGATGACCATGGCACCGAGCCAAAAGCTGAAAAGTTCAAGTGCTTCTGGATCGGAAAAACCACAAAAACAACTAATGTTGACATTTTTCTGTAATTTCATGTAAACACAATTAGTCGTCTTTTATGTGTGCAATTCTAATTAGAGGAAGACTACAGAGCGAGGGGACGACTCCACAAATAATTGTGCGATGGCATCAAGAACAACCTTAAGAAAATAAACAACAGATAACAAAGTGCCTTAGAATAAGTACACAAGATTACTCCCTACCCTCGCCTTAACACTTGAATAAAGAAGTAAATGGTGAGAGAGAAGAGGAAGCATTTCTCACTGCCAATATTATTGTATTTAGAGAAGAGTGCTGTTATACAGCTCAGAATGAAAAAACTATTATTTATCATTTGTTCTTTGAAATTACAGTTCATTCTTAGCAGAAAATGAGTGGAGAAAGGGAGACTTGCCTCATTATCAATGGGGTGCCAGCTGAAAAATAATGAGAACCACTGGGCTAAAGTTATGGGAACGGTCTATTATCGAAGGGAAGTAACCGTGAAAAACACACAACACATGTATTGAAATCTTTTTAACGTACCAAGTAATGAAGTTGTTATTATAGTGCTTGAGTTTCTAAAATATTCTTTTTATTAATAGCTTTATAAAACATGTGACTTCAATTGCAAACATAAATGCATCGTGTGTATGTAAGGGACTGATCTGTTCACTGAAGCGAATCCATACATATTTCCAACATGCAAATTACACGGTGTGTACGCTCATGGTTAGCTCATGTTTCAGGCTGTACTTTAAATTCAGTACAAAACTTGTCGACCAAGATGTCTAGTATTAGAAGTGTGTCTGACAACTTTGCAAGGAGTTAATTTCTATTGTTCATGTTTAATTTGTCATCACGACATGATATAACCAATTAAAGAAGTGTTTCTCAGTCCAGTAGTGACGTGACTTGGCTTCTTCAACAGACAATAATCTCATAGAAACAAGAAGGAAAGATGTCGTCGTGGGCAATATTAATATGTCTTCTTGGATTTTTTCAAGTTTTTCCTGGAGTTGTTGCAGTCTATGATGGGCAGGGTTAGTTGTTTTCATTTGCAACAATTTACACGATAGTTGTGAGAATAGATTCGCTTGCAGATACCTTAAAGTTTTGAGAATAGATGTTCTTGTATACACTTGAATTGTGAGAATATATGTGCTTGCATACAGTAAAATTGTGAGAATAGATGTGTTTGCATACAGTAAAATTGTGAGAATAGATGGGCCTGCAAACACTACAGTTGTGAGAATAATCAGGCGTACATACACTATAGTTGTAAAAATAGATGTGCTTGCATAAAATAACGTTGTGAGAATAGATGTGCTTGCATATACTATAAATCTCATCTATAAATCTCGTATCTTATCTATAAATAATCCACCTGATCTATAAATCTCATATCTTCATCATCATCATCATCAAACAGCTTGTCCTTAGCAGAACTCTGCCACCCCAACATTCCGTCAGCGTGGCAGGTAACAGTGGTTCTATTCTTAACACCTCAAATTTTGGACCCGGTAACCACTCAGGCTCTATCTGATCTACAAATCTACTTTCTTCACTCAAACACACACACATATTCATGTGATTATCATTGCTAATACAAAGACAATTTGCTTCTTCAGAATTTACGTACAAATATCTCGGAACAGACTTCAACATTTTACACCTTCAGTGCCAGCCACCACAATATTTCACTGACAGCAACATCATTATGATTACCATCTACAACACTACGACCATGACGAAAATGGCACAGGTTCTTGATGGGCGGTGCCCGACAATTGAGGACCCATTGAATTACAAGCACTTATATCTGCCAGGATGCTCACCTGTGTAGGTTGTACTGTTTGATGTGTTGCTGTAGTGTTCAGGTGTAGGTGAACAGTAAAAGATTTAGAAAAATGTGTCTTCGAATTAGTGAATGTGGTTGTATTATTTACTATCTGTGGACACTACCATCACCACCACCACCATCATCATCATCAATGCCATCATCGTCATCAACATTGCCATCATCATTATCATAATCAATGTCATCATCATCATCATCGCCATCATCATCATCAACACGATCATCATCATCAATAACAGTGCCACCATTATCAACGCCATCACCACCATTATAATCACCTTCATCATCATCAATTATGTATCCAGACAGAAGTGAAAGGAATACTTGACACTCAATCACAGTTTACTTCATGAAGAATACCCACAAGATCTCTGGGTCCATGTATACACGGATGTTCAACAACAAAAAACCAGTGAAGAATGGAGGAGCAGGAGTGTACATAGAATACCCAAACAACGTTAGAGATATAATTAGAACACCAAAGGGGAAATTCTGTTATAACTAGGAAGCAGACATTCAGGCAATCAAGGTGGCAACTAAGAAACTGTTGAATACCTGATTTGATACACAACCTTTTGTATTTTTGGCAGATGCAAAATCAGCACTCCAAGCACTCCAGTTTATAAAATTGTCAGGTCTACAAACCGTACTATCTAATCTGTGCAAGCAGCGCAAGGTCGTCTTTATAGTGGATACCGTCTCATTGTGGATATGCCAGAACATTCGATATGACTAGATATTAGACGTCACATGTCAAGTCACCAAGTTAAATACAAATACGATTCAGGCCTTTGTCAGTGGATATCTTTGGTGTGTTCTCAGAGTGAGAATGTATGACAGAGTTGCAAACACAAACCTGTGGATAAGAATATGACAGGACACTATAACGATCCAGGTTAAGTAGAAAAAATGACGGTAGGTCGGAAGACCTACGGAAGACACAGTCGAGTGTTACTAGACAAGCATTTGAGTGGAACCTGCAAGGATAATGGAAAAGGGGACGTCCTAAACAGACCTGGAGATGAAATCTTCATGAGGAACTGAAGGGTGCTCAACTATCCTTAGAGGCCATAAATGAGACAGCAAGAGACAAGGAAAGGTGGCGAGCAACTGTTGGGGCTCTATGCTTCATGAGGAGCGGAGAGGAATAACAGAAATAGCACCAGTGTGATCCCGGGGGTTCGAACCACCACCTACAAGGCATGTCGTAGAGGCGACTGATATAGGCCCTAGGAAGCTACCTAATAAAAATAGCGGAGTAGAAATCGGGTGTGCTGGCCTACTTGTAGGAGCATAACTGGCATAACGTACAATCGCTCTTAGGCTTAGATCACATATAAATCACACAGAGTGGTTAACAAGTGATCGATATGTGACGTTCGAAGAAAAAGAAGAAGAAGAAGTTACTTGATTTCTCTTACTATGAGATCAGAGATGACTGTAGAAAACCAAAAATGTCAAGCTTCACGTGATACATAAATCCAGTAACTATTGTAGTTTGGGAGTAAACCAGTGGCGGCTCCTGATCGTTTTTGTTTGTGGGGCCAGACACAAATTTTCGGGAACATCATAGCTCTGGGTTATGTTATATATTAATTGAATAAATAATAAATAAACGATACATATTATTTTGGTGGGGTCCGACCCTCTGGTCTTTAATGACTAGCCGCCACTGGAGTCAACACTACATTAATGTCAAAGAGAACACTTTTTTTTTGTATTTGTAAAACTATCTAATTTTTTTATTCACTTACCGACCGAATGGTTACCGGGGTCCAAATTTGGGTTGTCAAGAATAGAACCACTGTTACCTGCCACACATGTCGTAAGAGACGAGTAAGGAGGTTTGGCTGAAATCGGATACACGTGTCCTAAAGGTGTAGAAATATATGCGTTTAGGGCCTACCAAACCAATGTGCAACGTATACATGTTGTTGGCAAAGATCAAACTTATCACAAAGAGTGATTAAAATTGATCGTAACGAACGAACGTAAGGAAGAAGAAGAAGTATTTACTTATCTCTTCTCTAGTCAATACGTTAAGTAACATTTCATATTGAAACTATTCGCCTGTGTGGTACCGGGAAGCAAAGAATAGTACCACTGCGATCTACAAGGCATGTCGTAGAGACGACTGATGTAGGATCTAGGAAGCTACCTAGTAAATAAAAGCATCGCATAAATCGGAAGTGCTGGCCTGCTTGTAGGCGCATAACTGACACGCACAATGGCTCTTAGGCTCAGATCACATAGAAATCACACGTGAGTTAACAAGTGGTCGATGTGGAACGTTCGAAGAAGAAGAAGATATAAAAAATATTGAGACTATTGTTCTTTTATAGCAAAGTTGATAACATGATACGCTAGTGACAGCGTACCGTGAACATTTCATTTCATAGCTACAGACCAGTTTGGGATCATAAATTCTCGGTGTGCACACGGTAGGCGGTTGGACAACAATAAACGCTTATCCTTTGCTAGGGAATCAGGGCATATCTGTGGTGTAGAGATGAGATGCTTGTCTCTCGTGCCAAAGGTACCTTCCTCTTGGAGCCACCTGGTTCGCTCCTCTTGGAGCCACCTTGATATTTTCCAGAGATCCGTGATCTCAGTGTAGGTGAGATCGAGTTCCAAGTCCTATCGGAGACGGACGATAAAACGTAGGTCCCATGTTCAATTTGAGCACGTAAAAGAACACATGGCAGTTAAAAATCGATAAGAGCAGGCTGGAAAACCGCTGTCCTGGCAAAATTCATTAGGAAAGATTAAAAATAAAATTCCTTCAAAAACATCTTCAAAATTACATCTGACCCTCGCCGGTGCTACAGAGATCGTACACTGCAGTTGAACATGTATTCCTGTATAAAAAAGAGATGCGAAGCACACATGGTTACTCACCGAAGTGCAATGATGACGGTCATATCAATTAATCAATCATTTACTTGTGAATCTAAATTACGCATACATCTGAAGTCGGTGTAAGTCTCGCCTAAATGGAAATATACACTGGTAATAAGTAAAGTAAGTCTTCAAACACAAATCTTTCTGGGCGCCACATTAGGCGCCGTGTCTGCACGTGAATTCATATCGAACAATAACAAAATGTAACAAATAACTTTGTTATCGCAGACAAGAACATCGAGTGATGGCTCTTACAATTCTCATCACCAACACAGACCCCGCCGCAGTTCAAACTTTTTTATGTAACCTTACAATACAGAGTGAACAGGATAAACCTATATCAACAGTTTGGGCAATAACTGTTCAGCGACCTGGTATGTTTTATGTACTTACTATGTTACTGTTTCTTTTCTCTCTGTCAGAGACCTGGTATGTTATATGTCCTTATGTTACTGTTTCTTCTCTCTCTGTCAGAGACCTGGCATGTTTTATGTACTTACTATGTTACTGTTTCTACTCTCTCTGTCAGAGACCTGGTATGTTTTATGTCCTTATGTTACTGTTTCTTCTCTCTCTGTCAGAGACCTGGTATATGTTCTTATGTTACTGTTTCTTTACTCTCTGTCAGAGACCTGCTATGTTATATGTCCTTATGTTCTGTTTTTTACTCTCTGTCAGAGACCTGCTATGTTATATGTCCTTATGTTACTGTTTCTTTTCTCTTTGTCAGAGACCTGGTATGTTAAATTTACTTACTGTTATAACTGTTTCCACATTACATCCTACAGTATAATCGTGTCCCTATGTCAATACCGAGGTCACAAGCAGACTCTTTGTCCACATTATGTATGCTATTAGTACCTAACCTGGAAGCTGGAACCAAACGATAGAAGAAAACTTGTCACGACAGAGATGAAGTGTCTACGCAGAATACTGGGAGTATCAAGAAAGGACCTGTTTAGAAATAAATGAATACATCATGAAAACAAGTGGGTACAACATCACTACTGATCTTCATCAAGAAACAACAAACTAAATGTTTCGACCCCATAAATAGATTACCAACAGACAGTGCTCCTCAAAGAGTAATGCTACTCCTCTACAATGTATACAAAGCAAACGGCTGTACACGCAAAAGACGGACCTCAGAGATAACAGCGGCGGTGAAAAACAGTATTTATATTGCGGATACAAAAGCCTGTTTCAGAAAGCTCTTCTTATCTTGGCGCTCTGATGAAAAACAGGATTAGAGAAACGACATAGAAAGAAGAAGTCCCAAACCTGACTCCGGAGACTCCGGAGACTAAAGTGATAGAGAAATTGTAGGTCATCAGCGAGAACGATTTGCTGACAATTGGATTCCTAAAGCAACTCATCTCTCTATGTTCAGACTTTTCCATAGAAAACTGATCACAGATGACTGGGTTCATAGATGTCGCCCTGTGATTCCGAGGCTCGCAAGGGAGCAAAGAATAATAACACTGCAACTTACAAGGCATGTCGTAAGAGGCGAATGAGGTAGCGGCATAGGCAAGCAACTATAGAAAATAGAAAGCGTCGCAGAAATCGGATGTACTGGCCTTCTTGTAGGCGCATAACTTACACTTGCTGGTAGGCTCAGATTACATACATATCCCAAGGAGTGGTTTAACAAGTGGTCGATATGGAGCGAAGAAGAAGAAGATTAGAAATCCCTCTGTTTAGAACTCTCTCTCTCTCTCTCTGTCTCTCTGTTGAGAACTCTCTCTCTCTCTCTCTCTCTCTCTGTCTCTCTGTTTAGAACTCTCTCTCTCTCTCTGTCTCTCTGTTGAGAACTCTCTCTCTCTCTCTCTCTGTCTCTCTGTTGAGAACTCTCTCTCTCTCTCTGTCTCTCTGTTGAGAACCCCCTCTCTCTCTCTCTCTCTCTCTGTCTCTCTGTTTAGATCTCTCTCTCTCTCTGTCTCTCTGTTTAGAACTCTCTCTCTCTCTCTCTCTGTCTCTCTGTTGAGAACTCTCTCTCTCTCTCTCTCTCTCTCTGTCTCTCTGTTGAGAACTCTCTCTCTCTCTCTGTCTCTCTGTCTCTCTGTTTAGAACTCTCTCTCTCTCTCTCTCTCTCTCTCTCTGTTTAGAACTCTCTCTCTCTCTCTGTCTCTCTGTTGAGAACTCTCTCTCTCTCTCTCTCTCTCTGTCTCTCTGTTTAGAACCCCTCTCTCTGTCTCTCTGTTTAGAACTCTCTCTCTCTCTCTGTCTCTCTGTTGAGAACTCTCTCTCTCTCTCTCTGTCTCTCTGTCTCTCTGTCTCTCTGTTTAGAACTCTCTCTCTCTCTGTCTCTCTGTTTAGAACTCTCTCTCTCTCTCTCTGTCTCTCTGTTGAGAACTCTCTCTCTTTCTCTGTGTGTGTTTAGAGCTCTCTCTCTCTCTCTGTCTCTCTGTTTAGATTTACGTATGGTAAATAGATCACAAATTATGTATAGAAATATATGCTCAATAGAAATTACCAATTACCTTATGTCTCTTTCTTTGCATAGCACAGTATTAGGTAGTTCTCTGCATTCAATAACAAATGGTACAGGGTTCAAAACTTTAAACATTCGATTGTTTATTTCACACGATTTAGTAAAGTTCACAGCTAAAGTATGGATGTGAAGCATAGACATTTAACACGACAGTGAACAAACATATAAATGCTTTTGAATATAAGTGTTACAGAAGAGTCCTCCGTATATCTTGGACAGAGAAAAGACAAATAGATCTATCCCGAAGAACTCACAATCAAAGAGAACTCGTTGATGCTACAAAAATAATGGAAACATTTAAGTAGTTTGGACATATAAATAGGCTTAAGAAGATTATTATGGAAGGAGACATCCTGGCTAAAAAGGGTAAGAGGAAGATCATGGAGAAGATGGATTCAGGATGTAACTGATAATTTGAACAGGACGATTGCAGAGACGGGACATCTGGTCTATGAGATAGAAATTCTTAAGGTCTGTTCATCATCATCATCAGGTGTTGTCTCCACATCGAAGGTTGGCTGCAATGAATCTCAGCATCCTCTGTCTTTCCTTGAGTGCTGCACACTGCCAGACTGTAACCTGTCCATTTCTTAAAGCTTCCTCCCATTATATCTCAGTCTTCCTCTTGCTCTTCCCTTAACTTTCCCTCTAGTAAATATTTTATCATGGTGTCATGTCTTTTATGTGCCCAAAATACTTTACTTGTCTGATTTTATTTCTCTTAATAATTGTTTCTTCATGCCTAGTTTTAATAAACTTGTTTATTTGTCTGTTTTTCTGTCCATGAAACTCTGCCTATTCTTCTATATATCCACATCTCAAATGCATCAATTCTGTCCATGAAACTGCCTATTCTTCATATATCCACATCTCAAATGCATCAATTCTGTCCATGAAACTCTGCCTATTCTTCTATATACCCACATCTGAAACGCATCAATTCTGTCTTCTAACTGTTTGAAGATCTGTTAGCGTGGTAAAATTATGAGCAGGATAATCAAGATGATGATGATGAAGATGAGTAAAGATACCCAACTTTCAGAGTTTGACTGAAGTTCGTAGTTGTTTTCCAATCCAGTACGCTTTGCAAAAATCTATGAACTGGCACTATTAGTACGCTAATACGTACTGAGGATTTACGGGGACGCCATATGTACTGCATTGTCACTTTCATGACATTTTTGAATTACTCTTTTAAACAACTAATCCATCTTTTAATTACTTAATTTATAATAATTAATTTGTCTGCAGACAGTACCAAGACTACAGACACAGACTACACGGAACATCTATGGCTGCCATTATCTGCATACAAAATTATAACAAGCCTAGACAGACAAGGTAAACTAAAACAAATATATAGCTTGCAGTCAAAGTTAATTTACATCAAGAAAACAATATCAAATTATTTTTATTCTACAACGTTTTTAACAAAAGGTATCTTAATTCAAAGGGTTGACTTTATTACACTGGGTTTTCCCATGTGACTCCGTCCCTGTTGGCAAAAATGTCACGCCATCTGCCGAGAGTATTACACATTGTTCCAGCAACATTCCTACAGGTCTCATGACAAAATTATACGTGACTCGGTTCAGCAGGTCTCATGACAAAATTATACGTGACTCAGTTCCAGTAGGTCTCATGACAAAATTATACGTGACTCGGTTCAGCAGGTCTCATGACAAAATTATACGTGACTCGGTTCAGCAGGTCTCATGACAAAATTATACGTGACTCGGTTCAGCAGGTCTCCCTGACAAAATTATACGTGACTCGGTTCAGCAGGTCTCATGACAAAATTATACGTGACTCGGTTCAGCAGGTCTCATGACAAAATTATACGTGACTCGGTTCAGCAGGTCTCATGACAAAATTATACGTGACTCGGTTCAGCAGGTCTCATGACAAAATTATACGTGACTCGGTTCAGCAGGTCTCATGACAAAATTATACGTGACTCGGTTCAGCAGGTCTCATGACAAAATTATACGTGACTCGGTTCAGCAGGTCTCATGACAAAATTATACGTGACTCGGTTCAGCAGGTCTCATGACAAAATTATACGTGACTCGGTTCAGCAGGTCTCATGATAAAATTATACGTGACTCGGTTCAGCAGGTCTCATGACAAAATTATACGTGACTCGGTTCAGCAGGTCTCATGATAAAATTATACGTGACTCGGTTCAGCAGGTCTCATGACAAAATTATACGTGACTCGGTTCAGCAGGTCTCATGATAAAATTATACGTGACTCGGTTCAGCAGGTCTCATGACAAAATTATACGTGACTCGGTTCAGCAGGTCTCATGACAAAATTATACGTGACTCAGTTCAGCAGGTCTCATGACAAAATTATACGTGACTCGGTTCAGCAGGTCTCATGATAAAATTATACGTGACTCGGTTCAGCAGGTCTCATGATAAAATTATACGTGACTCGGTTCAGCAGGTCTCATGACAAAATGATACGTGACTCGGTTCAGCAGGTCTCATGATAAAATTATACGTGACTCGGTTCAGCAGGTCTCATGACAAAATTATACGTGACTCGGTTCAGCAGGTCTCATGATAAAATTATACGTGACTCGGTTCAGCAGGTCTCATGACAAAATTATACGTGACTCGGTTCAGATTCGAACCAACAACCTTCTGAACGACAGGGAAGCGCCTTAATCACTTTACCATATAAACCACCTCCTGTTTCTTCTATCAGTAAACGTGAAGAATCAGTTTTCATACCATGAGGAACATTAGAGAACACGGTGCTGGGCCTAATTTGTTTTCTTGAACAACCACCACCACACAGTGACTGATGGAGTCATCATCACGTCGTCAGTCTTTACTTCCCAGTTTGTCTTGAACAACCACCACCACCACCACACAGTGACTAATGGAGTCAACATCACGTCGTCTGTCTTTACTTCCCAGTTTGTTTTGAACAACCACCACCACACAGTGACTAATGGAGTCAACATCACGTCGTCTGTCTTTACTTCCCAGTTTGTCTTGAACAAACACCACCACACAGTGACTAATGGAGTCAATATCACGTCGTCCATCTTTACTTCCCAGTTTGTTTGTCTTGAACAACCACCACCACCACACAGTGACTGATGGAGTCAATATGACGTCGTCAGTCTTTACTTCCCAGTTTGTCTTGAACAACCACCACCACACAGTGACTGATGGAGTCATCATCACGTCGTTAGTCTTTACTTCCCAGTTTGTCTTGAACAACCACCACCACACAGTGACTGATGGAGTCATCATCACGTCGTTAGTCTTTACTTCCCAGTTTTGGTCTAGCATCTAATTGAACGATCATTGTGAGCGGCTGTAGCTTAATCGGTAGAGAGCTCACTCACAAACCAAGTGTACCTGGTTCAAACTCGCGGCGGACAAATTTGGAAGCAAATTAGTTCCTTGGTTTTTACGAAGGTAGAAATAGACCTCACCGTTCAGAGAGCAATGACAAACTACTGAACGTATAAATGGTGCCTAGAGAATCGACGACGCGTTTACTGTAAAGGATATGCCACGATTTTCGATTACTGAATTGAACCTCTGTCGATGTGAGAGCCGTTACTGCAGACAGAAATTTCATTCCAACTGGGTAGTTTGACTCTAGGAGCACTTGCTTTGAAGCAAGTGTTCTAACCACTACGCAATCGCCGCACTTGGCCATATTATAAAGCTTGGTTACTTTTAGCTGTCTGGTCAATCACTAGTAAAAACTGTTATAAGAAAGTGAAGGTGGAGATCTGGTCGACAAACTCTGATAAGAGTTGTTTGGATAACCACTAGTAATAACTGTTATACGAAAGAGAAGATGGAAATATGTTGGGCACGCTCTGAGAAGAAATGAGCGGTCACCCACTAGTAACACCTGTTATAAGAAAGAAAATATGGAAATTGGTTTGCACACACTAAAAAAATGTCTGGTAAACAACTAGTAACAACTGTTATAAAAAAGAGAAGATGAAGATATGTTGGACATACTCTGAGAAGAAATGGTCAAAGAATAACAAAGCAGGCATTGAAATGGGAAGGAAAGTGTTCAAGAAAAAAAAAACCTAGATAATTCCTAAAATGAAATTTACTGAAAGAGGCAATAAATATCGCACTCAATCCATAAAAGAAATTGCATCATTTACCCAGGTTAGAGCGGTGTGTAGTAATTGCTTGCAAGCGCGTTGTAAAGTATAACTGTACGAGAGGAATACAATAATAGTAATAAATACTACTAAGAGATACATGACTAACCCTTTCGCTGCTACATACTTTCTGAAGGCTGAGTTAAAAATAGCTACTCTTTGTTTCTAGGTCACAACCATGAATGTACGCCTATAGCAGTGACAGTAGCAATGTAAAATGTGTTAACACGTCTTTAGCCCACAGAGGAGAGATAATAACAGACGTGTTAATGCGTCTTTAGAAGTGAATGGGAAAACGTATATATACGTCATTAGCAGCTAAAGGGCTAGACAAAGAAGATAATAAAATAAATTTGAAATTCTCTTTTCATTATTCAATTTTCTGTTGTCACTTGAACTGTTACCTTTCTTCTATGTTCGAGAAGACTAATGCGTCGATGATTTTGTTGATATTTTAGTGAAAGTTCTGGAGCCTAGTATGATCGCAGTTGGAGTCATGCTTACCGTAATACTCATCTCTCTTGGAGTTCAGATGTTTCTTTCTTGTAGTAAGTATTTCTAATCTATGACATTTTATTTTTCGATCCAGAAGCACTTGAGCTTTTAGCTCTTCGACTCGGTGCCATGGACATCGTAACCCTTCGGTTCGGTGCCACGAACACCTTAAATCTGGGGAATATGTGGCTTTTTCTGCCATCCCGCTACGAACACGCTGGACAGATGGGCAATCTATGATATTAATATGACAATATTGTTATCTTGTAGTGAGTATTTCCAGTCTATGATATTAATATGACAATATTGCTATCTTGTAGTTAGTATTTCCATTCTATGACATTAATATGACAATATTGCTATCTTGTAGTTAGTATTACCATTCTATGACATTAATATGACAATATTACTATCTTACAGTAAGTATTTCCAGTCTATTACATTAATATTGGTTGGAAATGAACTGTTTAAGATAAGCCGTCAATGTTACAAGACGGTATAGATTGAGAAATGAGAGCATTAGAAATGACATTGGAATTTCTCACGCAGCTTCACGGCACATGTGGATATGACAGAAAGATAGTACAATAAGTACTTTCAATATATGTCAACATAACGATAAAACTTATCACGACAGAGATGAAGTGTTTACACAGAATGTTGTCAGTATCAAGAAGACTAGTCACGACAAATATGAAGTGTTTACACAGAATGCTGTCAGTATCAAGAAGACTAGTCACGACAGAGATGAAGTGTTTACAAGAATGCTGTCAGTATCAAGAAGACTAGTCACAACAGAGATGAAGTGTTTACAAGAATGCTGTCAGTATCAAGAAGACTAGTCACGACAGAGATGAAGTGTTTACACAGAATGCTGTGAGTATCAAAAAGAAAATTGTTTAGAAATGACATCAGGAAAAAGTGGGTACGTCATCAATACTGGTCTTCATCAAGAAAAAACAAATTATATGGTTTCGCCAGATAATTAGATTACCAAACAGATAGTGCACATTAAAGAGCAATGCTACTCCGATACAGTGGATACAAAAGGACCACAGAAATAACAGAGGTCGTGAAAAATACTGTTTTTGAAACATACACAAAAGTCTGTTTTATAGTCTGTCCATTAATTCGT
The DNA here is from genome assembly GCA_020796225.1 of Arion vulgaris. NCBI lineage: Eukaryota > Metazoa > Mollusca > Gastropoda > Stylommatophora > Arionidae > Arion > Arion vulgaris. The sequence continues at coordinate 28,330,497 of CM036768.1, read as the reverse complement.
GAGCACGTTTGAAATTGATTTGCTCGAAAACTACCTGTTGGATCTCAATGATTTTTTGCACGCAACCTTAGAATATCCATGACGCTAAAATAAAGCTAACCAGTAGTCCATAGATGCTACGGATTTTGCACATCGGCGAATTCCTTTGATCTTTTATGACAATTGCAAATACGGGACTCAAATTTTAGATTTTACAGTATCCTAGAATTTGTCCATGTCAATTCTATTCATAGGTGTATCTCCATATTAACTTGATAGGTCAAGTAATTAAGTGTGTTGCCCTTTATGTGCAATCGTGAACTTGGATACAATATGCAACAGTTAGTCCTCCCCTTCGGTCACCATTAGACCCCAGGGTGTCTTAACTTCACCACAAATTGTATGATGGTAGACGCATTTGGATATGGAAATGTATACGTTGCTATTTCTCAGTCTGTAATCAAAATATGATTTGTATCATCCCGAATCTGACGATTCCATGAGGTTGATAATTGTTACTGGATGGACAAATTGTAATCCATCTCGGTGCCAGTACTCGTCTTCCTCTCGGGGCACATGTTCAACACACTTCTTCCAGAACTGCATGTCTATCATTGAGAGGACTCACGTGTCAGAACTTCCTGTTCTGTTCGGCAACTTGCCCTTTACTTTAGCCCAGACAAGCTCTATCGGATTGAGCATGATATGGAGGTAGTCGCAAAGACGTGTGGCCGTATTCGCAATGATTTTGTCAATATGAAACACCTTTGTCTTATTTGTCATCCTCACCAGGTGCAACAACTCGGGTTTCAAATATGTATCATCGAAGCTGACATTTTCCTTAGCAAGCCAAGTCCTAATTTGATCTTTTGTATTTGATGCAGTTGGTACTTTGTCTTCCGCTGATACTGCGTTGTGATAGGATGCATTATCCATTACCAAGCATGATGGTCTGTTTAGAATTGGAAGTAGATCTTTCTCCATCCAGTGCCTGAAAATATGTCCATTCATTTCTGTGTGGTAGTCCCTACCGTCGGTACTTTTGATTGGAAAATAAGTCCAGCGTCATGGACAAGACCTTCTTCACTACTTCCTGCATGTGTTAGTATAATACGCTGGCCTTTGCTGCTTGGTATTTTTCTTTTCTGTTCACCGTCTACTGATTGCCATTCTTTAGCATTGGTGTGGTGAGCATTGACCCAGGATTCGTCCAAATATACAATATCATAGCCTTGCCTCCGCCGCTCACGGATCTGCCTCAGGTATTTACTTCGGGCAGCAATTAAATGTGGCTTTTCACAAATAATATTCCTGCCACCTATAGTTTTTCTGAAGGTGAAGCCGGCGGCTCTTACAATTTTTCATAGAGTACTTTTAGAAATGTCTATGCTGCAATCTGATTGCAGTTTTAATTTCAGTTTCCTGAGAGTAACAAGTTGATTTGTCGCAAACATTTTCAAGAGCTCCCGTCTTATGACATCTATGTCAAAGTCGTCAATTGTTCTTTTCCGTCCTTGCTTGACATTAGTACACTTTGTGTCCTGTTTAATCCATCGGGAAAAGGATTCTCTATTCAGACCAAGCGCCAGTTGCGCTCGTTTCTCAGGGTTATGAATATCGCAATATAGATGACCTCTCTTAGATTCCCTACGGAAGTGTTGGTATAGTAAAACTGTAACCTTCTGCATTGTTATAAATGTGCACTTCAGACTCATTATGAATGTGATATCAATGTCAGTTTTGATAAGCCAACAAATATGATACAATAGCTTCATACAAATAGCGAGATACACCTATAACTATACAACGAGTATCCCAATTATAACGTCATATGCTTTCGCTTTCAAAGTCGACTGGGTTAAGTGCACGGATTTCGTGAAATTGTTGTATACTCACGATATTTCTATGTTACCATAATGTATTTTTAGAACAACGCGTCTGTGTACCGTAGATCTGTTACTATTGTGTACAATCCGGTGAGGTTGATTTTAATATAACCTGAAGAAGAAATATTTCAAACTACATCAAATTTTCTTGGAAAAAAATATTTCTCTAGCGTCATGGATATTCTAAGGCTGCTTGCAAAAAATCACTTTGATCCAACAGGTAGTTTTCGAGAAAATCTATTTCAAACGTGCTCACGAATTAATGGACAGACTATAGTAATATCTTCTTACACTGACGCTGTGAAGCTATAACAGGATTAAGAGAAGAAGAAGAATGATAATATTGTTTTACAGTAAAGTCAATATTTTCATCTGATGACATTAGTACTGCAATACTATATTTTATTTTTTAGTTTAGCAAGAAATTCCAGCCTATAACTTTAACATGATATTATTACTATTTTATAGTTTTAATCGATCATAGCAAATGCCATTATTGCCGACGTAGGCGATCATGTCTCTTCACATTTGTTCTCCCTGGTGCTGCTAATCAGTTCTTACATCGATCTCTTTTCGTACCATGACTTCAGATCATCCAACATCTTCGCCCTCTGACTTTTATAGTCTTATAAGATTCAACGAAGAACATTCATGGCTTTACAAAATGTTAAACAACAAGTAACAGTATGGAATAGAAGAAACAGGAAAACAAAGATCAGAATACTAAGTGCATGAATATTTCCAGTGGCAATGTATGGGTGGGAAACATGGACATTTAACAAAGCAGTGAAAAAACGTATATGTGCTTTTGAAAATAAGTGTTACAGAAGAGTCCTCTGTATATCATGGACAGAAGAGAACACATAGATCTATCAAGAGAGAACTCAAAATCTAACCAAAAACAAACTGGCTGATGCTACAAATAAGATGGAGACAATTGAAGTATTTTAGACATATATAGAGACACGTAGGAATAGGGAAGACAATTGAAGTATTTTAGACATATATAGAGACACGTAGGGATGGGGAAGACAATTGAAGTATTTTAGACACATATAAAAAGACACGTAGGGATGGGGAAGACAATTGAAGTATTTTAGACACATATAAAAAGACACGTAGGGATGGAGAAGACAATTGAAGTATTTTAGACACATATAAAAGACACGTAGGAATAGGGAAGACAATTGAAGTATTTTAGACATATATAGAGACACGTAGGGATGGGGAAGACAATTGAAGTATTTTAGACACATATAAAAAGACACGTAGGGATGGGGAAGACAATTGAAGTATTTTAGACATATATAAAAAGACAAGTAGGGATGGGGAAGACAATTGAAGTATTTTAGACACATATAAAAAGACACGTAGGGATGGAGAAGACAATTGAAGTATTTTAGACACATATAAAAAGACACGTAGGGATGGGGAAGACAATTGAAGTATTTTAGACATATAAAAGACACGTAGGGATGGGAAGGCAATTGAAGTATTTTAGACACATATAAAAGACACGTAGGGATGGAAGACAATTGAGTATTTTGACATATAAAAAGACACGTAGGGATGGGAAGAGAATGAAGTATTTTAGACATATATAAAAAGACACGTAGGGATGGGAAAGACAATTGAAGTATTTTAGACACGTATAAAAGACACGTAGGATGAGGAAGACAATTGAAGTATTTTAGACACATATAAAAAGACACGTAGGGATGGGAAAGACAATTGAAGTATTTTAGACACATATAAAAAGACACGTAGGGATGGGGAAGACAATTGAAGTATTTTAGACACATATAAAAAGACACGTAGGGATGGGGAAGACAATTGAAGTATTTTAGACACATATAAAAAGACACGTAGGGATGGGGAAGACAATTAAGTATTTTGACACATATAAAAGACACGTAGGGATGGGGAAGACAATTGAAGTATTTTAGACATATATAAAAAGACACGTAGGGATGGGAAAGACAATTGAAGTATTTTAGACACATATAAAAAGACACGTAGGGATGGGGAAGACAATTGAAGTATTTTAGACATATATAAAAAGACACGTAGGGATGGGAAAGACAATTGATATTTTAGACACATATAAAAGACACTAGGGATGGAAAGACAATTGAAGTATTTTAGACACATATAAAAAGACACGTAGGGATGGGGAAGACAATTGAAGTATTTTAGACACATATAAAAAGACACGTAGGGATGGGGAAGACAATTAAAGTATTTTAGACACATATAAAAAGACACGTAGGGATGGAGAAGACAATTATGGAAGAAGAGATCCTGGTAAAGAGGAGAAAAGAAGACGACGAAGAACATGGATTCAGGATGTAACTGACAATTTGAGTAGATCGGCTGCAAAAGAAGGACATCTGGCATCGAGAAGAAATTACCAAGCATTATTAGGGCGGCCTAAGTTTTGCTCAGGACAAACTATATGATGAGGATTGACAAGTTCTTTAAGTCTATGACAATTCTGTGATATTATTGTTGATTTAATTTAGTCAGTTTTTCAACCAATGATATTCTTCTTCTTCTGCGTTCTCACTAGATTGGGATTTCGGATTTTCTAATAAAGGCAGCCGTCTGCCTCAGATTATCAGTCACACCATACAGTTTGTCTTCTACGTTCTCACTAGATTGGGATTTCGGATTTTCTAATAAAGGCAGCCGTCTGTCTCAGATTATCAGTCACCCCATACAGTTTGTCTTCTGTGTTCTCACTAGATTGGGATTTCGGATTTTCTAATAAAGGCAGCCGTCTGCCTCAGATTATCAGCCACACCATACAGTTTGTCTTCTGTGTTCTCACTAGATTGGGATTTCGGATTTTCTAATAAAGGCAGCCGTCTGCCTCAGATTATCAGCCACACCATACAGTTTGTCTTGAACCTTGGTGTAAGTGGACAACCTCTTTCTTCTCAAGTCTGCATACTGGCTGCAGTTCTGTAGGATATAATTCCTATCATTTCTGCTTCCCCGTTTGTGTCGACCTCTTCCAGCAGTAGTTTGGCCACCCCGTGATGGAAGATCTGACATTCTTACTGCGTGGCTAAATCTCTGAGACAGATTAGCGACCGTAGAATCCGTTATCCCATTCCTCATTGTGATCGGTCGATGCACCATGTTATGCGCCTTAGGGCCTGGTGCATCCGTTTTCTGCAAGCATTTGCTTCGGGTTAGCATTCCTAGCGGACACGTGTATCCGATTTCCTCCAAACCTCCTTAGTCGCCTCTTACGACATGCATGGCAGTAACAGTGGTTCTATTCTTTACACCCCAAATTTGGGCCCGGTAACCACTTGGGCGAACCAAAGATATTAATAATATAATAGTGTTTATTTGGTGCTTTAAATAATTATCATCAATGACAAAACTAGATATGAGTTTATCAAACGTTACGATGACAAATAATTTGTATTTAAAATGTGATTGGATTATTTCTTTGATGTCTTTGATTTTTCTGAAAAATGTCGTCTTTCTTAGTTGTGACTTTCTCAAACATCTCATCCAGCACACTGCACCATGCGTGCTCCAATCTCTTTTTTACACAGGAAAGTCTCAGCTTTACTTTCGGCAGGTGGCGTATGTCTTCTGCGGAGAGGGACAAGCCGTATGGGGTAAAACCCGGTTGCAATGAAGTCAATCCTTCGGCTTTTAAACCTTTTTTTTTTAAAACTAAGATCAGAGATCTCTGAAAAAATATCTCGATGACTGCACGAGGGAACGAACTGCGTACCCTTAGAATGAGAGGCAAGCACTTAACTACGCCATAGAGACTCCCAAAGCCTCCTTCTTTCTCACTCTCTCTCTCTCTCTCTCTCTCTCTCTTTCTCACTCTCTCTCTCTCTCTCTCTTTCTCACACTCTCTCTCTTTTTCTCACACTCTCTCTCTCTTTCTCTCTCTCTCTCTTTCTCTCTGTGGTACTTTAACATGTTTCCAACATTTCAAATTAACTATACTTTAAACATCTCAATAAAGATACACTAATATTTGTTATTATACATTGATAAACAACTAACATGAGTCTGCCTCTCATTGTTTCTCCTCAGAAATTATTCGATTTCTTGGTAAGTAACATATGACTATTGTATGTGTGACCTTGAGAGCCTAGATAGCATAGTAGTTAGTGCACTTGCTTCATAAGCACGTGGTCAGTGTTTAATTCCACAGTGGGAGTACCTGCTCAGCGACCAAGTACTGGACGCTAAAATGGTATTTGATCGGTCATCTATGAAAAATAAAATGAAAATCGTGGTCTATCCTTCACAGGACGTAGCCATCAGCCCCAGTAAACGAGTTGTTGATTTTCTAGGCACCAGTTATACGTTCAGTAGTTTACCATTGCTTTCTGAACGTTGAGGTCAATTTTACCTTTTTTTGGCAAAATTCTACGGAAACGAATTTGCTTCCAAATTTGTCAACGGTGGGGTTTAAACCAGGTACGTTTGGGTTTGTGATTGAACTCACTACCGCTTGAGCTACAATGCTCGCTATACTGGGAGGCAATCAATTGGGCATGATATGCTGTAAGAGAAGAGGATTGTGAATCTACAGGGCAGAGTCAAAACTAAAATTTCTCGTAACATTTGCATGACATAGGGTATGAAATGAATGTAGCTTAATATTTCTACGCCCAAGAATGTGAGAAGCATACGGTCCATATATGTATGTATGTATATAAGTGCGTGCGTGCGTCTGTGTGTTTGTGTGTATGTATGTATGATTGTTTGTATGTAGTATGATTGGATGTATGTGTGTATGTATGTATATATCTGTGTGTGTGTATGTATGTATGTAGTATGTACTATGTATGTATGTATGTATTTATTTATGTATGTATGTATGTATGTATGTATGTATCTATGTATGTATCTATGTATGTATGTATGTATGTATTTATTTATGTATGTATGTATGTATGTATGTATCTATGTATGTATCTATGTATGTATGTATGTATGTATGTATGTATGTGATGTATGTATGTATGTATGTATGTAAGTACGTACGTATGTATGTATGTATGTATGTATGTATGTATGTATGTATGTATGTATGTGTGTATGTATGTATCTTGTGTGTATGTATGTATTTATGTATTCTGTGATGTATTTATGTATGTGTGTGTGGGTGTGTATGCATGTATGTCATCTCCGTATGTCTGTGTCTGCGCATGTCTCTGTATGTATTTCCGTATCTGACTTTCTGCATGTGTGTTTCTGTGTGTTTGTTTTTCTCGGTGTGTCTGTATGTTTCTTTCTGTGTGTCTACATATCTGTCTGTCTATCTACCTGTTTGCCCATCTACCTATCTGCGTGTCTGTCTACTTGCTTGCCTAACTACTTGTCTGTGTGTCTGTCTGTCTGTTTGCCTATCTACATATCAACGTGTCTGTCGACCTGTTTGCCTATCTACATATCTACGTGTCTCTCTGTTTGCCTGCTTGTCTGTCTACCAGTCTGCGTGTATGTATTGCCTGCCTACATAAACTTACATATCTAAAAATGTACCATTCTTAGTTTGCAATCAATGTGCTGTCTTCAACCCTCACCTGTGCTGTCTTCAACCCTCACCTGTGCTGTCTTCAGCCCTCACCTGTGCTGTCTTCAGCCCTCACCTGTGCTGTCTTCAGCCCTCACCTGTGCTGTCTTCAGCCCTCACCTGTGCTGTCTTCAGCCCTCACCTGTGCTGTCTTCAGCCCTCACCTGTGCTGTCTTCAGCCCTCACCTGTGCTGTCTTCAGCCTCACCTGTCTGTCTTCAGCCCTCACCTGTGCTGTCTTCAGCCCTCACCTGTGCTGTCTTCAGCCCTCACCTGTGTGCTGCCCGGGGCCAGCAAGGGAAGCAAAGAATAATACCACTGCGATCTACAAGGCATGCCGTAAGAGGCGACTGATGTAGGACCTAGGGAGGCTACCTAGTAAATAAAAAACGTCGCAGAAATCAGATGTGCTGGCCTATTTTTAGGCGCATAACTACCACAACGTACAATCACTCTTAGGCTCAGATCACATACAAATCACACAGAGTGGTTAACAAGTGGTCAATATGGAGCGTTTGAAGAAGAAGAATAAGAAATATTTACCCCTGAAGAGCACATTCAAACCGCAACGTAAAAATCTTGATGTTCACGTACCATACAACATTCTCTCTCTTTTCTCTCACTCTTTTCTCTCTCTCTCTCGTGCCTTTTTAACCCCGATTGGGGTCACAGGACCTTAACTAACTCATTCCAAGTCTTCAAATCTCTAGCTATCGCCTGCAGCTTCCTCCAGCTCTTCTTTATATTGTTCATCTCTGCCTCTAAATCTCGTCCCTATGTATTTATATGCATCCCTTTCTGTAGATGTCCCTGTGGAATCTATGAAAGGACCTTTCTTGTTATATTCCCTCTGGTTTTCTCAAAGTCTGTCCTATCCAGGGCAGGCGTATTTTTATGAGACTTATTCATTGGTGGTTGAATTTTGTGTCCCAAATTTCCTACTGGATAGGGTAGCCATCCCTACGCCAAACCCCACTTAGTCACCTTTTGTGACATGCCTTGTAGATCGCAATGTTACTATTCTTTGCTCCCCTTGCGAGCCTCGCAACACACGAGCGTCATACAGCACTAGTCTATACGTACCTCTGTTGACATCTCCTAGACCTTTCAGCTTCACAATATTTGCCATGATTATCAAATTATGTTTCGGTATATATGCCTTCATCAGAATACAGAAGAGCTCCTAAGCAATATCAGCTAACTCGATCACAAAGCAAGATGACAGACCACAGTAAATCTGGACCGCTTGAAGAAGACCCATTCTATGCAAGTGTCTAAATCTGGACCGTTTGAAGAAGACCCATTCTATGCTAGTGTCTAAATCTGGACCGTATGAAGAAGACCCATTCTATGCTAGTGTCTAAATTATAAACATATGAGTTATTTATGATTATAAACGTATGTTTTTTTTCTTACTCGGAACATACTAAACATTTCTGGCTAGAAAGCAATGTATCATATCAGATTAAACACGTGTGATTTATATTTAATTTAAACATTTGATTTTTTATGGTTAGAAACATGTGATTTATCTCTAATTATAAACGTATGAATTACTTCTTACTAAAAACATATAATTTATATCAGCTTAGAAACATATGATTTATTTCTGACTAGAAACATATGATTTATTCCAGATTAGAAAAATATTATTTATTCCAGATTAGAAACATGTCATTTATATGTAACTATGATATCATGATTATGTACATTGTATATATTAGTTTTAAAAATATCACAAGAATTGTTCAATAAAATGTTGTGCTATGTTTTGTTTGTTATATCCATTGTTGTTACAATTAGTTTCAGTTTTATCTACGTCATCTTGTCTGTAGAAGACAATCGAAGAAACTGATTTACGAAATTATATTTGAAAACAAAATATTGGAAGTGAGAAACAAGATTATTAAACTAAAATCTATATATTTCTTCTCTTGGTGTCCTGTTTAAGAAATACTGCTATTAACTGTTTCCGTTGTTGCCGTTCTGCCGCCCTTAATTGTTCCTCAAGTCAGGCCACAGTCTTTCAACTATCTTGTCACAGTTCCTCTCAATGTTTCATGTGAGCGCCCAAATCATCCCCCCTCCATCTTATGTCTACCAGAGAGCAGTCATAGCCAATGCTTCTACTGACAAACAACATATATGTCCAAACCTTGTCTATCTTTGTCTAAGGGAATAAGAAAGCAGACTAGAAAAGCAGACTAGAAAAGCAGACTAGAAAAGCAGACTAGAAAACAATATATTGGTTAATGGTTACTAAACTGACGCCATTGCACTCCGGGCAGACCCATAGGTGCTCAGTCTCCCCAACAGATATCGAAGAGTATGCATACTGATGGTTCCCGTGGCTCTCTGATTAAACACACCTCTCACTTTGCCTCTCAGGCATCCAGTTCGACTTGAACAAAGGGTAACTCCGAACTCTTAAATCGCTTGATCGATTCAACATCGATTTTAGTGTCCTCATCCAACAGAGTCGCGAAGAGACCGAAGAATATCCCCCTTTTCCATCTTCAACTCCCCAACAATCGGTGCTGTTGATGCAAGCCTGTCCGCTCTCTCATTACCGTAAACACCGCATGCCCAGGACAGTATATCCACGTAAGCCTCTGGAGGTTAGAAACTTCTATAGACGACATCCACTCATACCGAAACCTGCCCTTCTGGATCTTGTAAAGCATCGACTAAGAGTCAGATACAACAACGGCCTCAGTAAATGAAGTCCCAGAGATACAATAGAGGGCAGCAGTAACGGCCTCAACCTCCATCCGCATACTAGAAGTAGTTGTCCTGTATGCCCCACTTCGCTCTGCAACAACCTTACCATGCGCATTAGCCAATATAAATATGCAATATAAATAGCCAATATAAATATGCAATATAAATAGCCAATATAAGAAACAATATAAATAAACAATAATAGAAAACTTTATACGAACTGTAAAGCAGTCTAAAGCAATGGCACCTCACCGTTCAGAAATCAATGACAAACTACTGAACGTATAAGTCATCATCATTAATCCTCTCCGCTCCTCGTGGAGCATAAGGCCTCAACAGTTGTTCGCCACTCTTCTCGGTCTCTGGCTGTTCTTTTATGTTCTCCCAGGTCAATTGAGCACTCTTCAGCTCCTCAGTAAGACCTCGTCTCAAGTCTGCTTAGGGCGTCCTCTTTTTCGTTTCCCTGCAGGTTCACTCAGACACCTGTCTAGTGACACTCGGCTGTGTCTTCCGCAAGGTATGGCCTATCCATCGCCATCTTCTCCTCTTGACCTGTGTCATCATAGGTTCCTGCCTGTTCTTATCCACAGATCCGTGTTTGTAACTCTATCATACCATCTCAATCTGAGAATCCGCCGTAAACATCCGTTGACAAAGGTCTGGATCTTATTTGTATTTGTCCTAGTGACTCGCCAAGTTTCCGAGCCATACAGCAACACCGACTTCACATTTGAGCTGAAAATCCTGAGCTTTGTTTTCTGGAGATGGCAGCGGACTTCCAACCATGTGCAGGATCCAAAGGCCTGTCAGGCCTTCCTAATCCTAACATTAATGTCCTCATCTGTACCTCCTGATCTGCTGATCTACTTCAAAGTAGACAAATTCATCCACATCTTCTATGTCCCTTCCCTCAATCCGTATTGGATCTTGCTGTATGTTGTTGCTACGCATTACTTTAGTCTTCTCTTGACTGATTTTAAGGCCGACTCGTTGTGCCGTTTGTGCCAGAAACATCCACTTTTCCTGCATGTCTTGTAGTCTATGCGAAAGCAAAGCGAGATCGTCCGCAAAATCCAGGTCTTCTAGCTTTGACATAAGTGTCCACTGTATGCCTTTTCCAGACCTGTCGTAGGCTGTGACGTGTGACCCAATCAAGTAGCACCAAGAAGAGGAGGGGGGACAGCAGGCATCCCTGTCTAACGCCAGTAGTGACCTGGAACTCCTCTGACAGTCTTCCATCATGAATAAAGAACGTATAAGTAGTGCCTATAAAATCAACGACTCGTTTACTGTAGTTGATGTCTAAGTCATGTAAAGGATATGACACGATTTTCATTCATAATAGAAAACTGTAAAGTTAAGCTAGGAAACCAAATTAAGAAAATAAATTAAGAAAATAAATTAAGAAAATAAATTAAGAAAATAAATTAAGAAAATAAATTAAGAAAATAAATTATACAAAATAATTAAGAAAACAAATTAAGAAAACAAATTATGAAATCTAATTAAGAAAGGAGGAAAATGCCATTTGATAAGAAAACAGTTTAATGTTGTACTAAATACTAACATCAAGTAAAAAAATGTCATTGGAATAATTTTAATATTAAAAGTAGATGGATTGTAAAATCAAACACAAAAATATACAAAAATAACAATCTCCGTAACAATCTACACAGTAGCAAGTTCTGGGAAATAACTACACATGTTACACATACATTATTGTTTTTCGGCTACTAAACCGACGTCATAGCACTCTTGAGAGAAATGTTCAGTGTCCCCCAAACAGATGTTGAAGGGTATGAATACTGATGGTTCCTGTGGCTCAGTGGTTAAACACACTCGTCACTCTGCCCTTCAGGCATCCAGTTGTACTTTTATAACGTTATAACGGGTAGTTCAAAGCACTCTATGCTCAATATATTGAATAACAATTTTAATGTCAACATCAGCATAAGAAAGAAAGTTGGCACAAAACCGTGCTTGAATTACATAGATAAACAAAGAATGAAGTGGTTTGGCCACTTAATAAGAATGCATCCAAACTCCAAAGTATACAGAGTCTTCTACAACAGAACATCGGGAAAGAAGGCAAGAGGAAGACCACGGAAAAGATGGTTAGATGGCGTAGCAGAATCCTGTGAAAGAGCAAAGATAACAATCACACAAGCCACCAGAACAGCGCAAGACAAAAACAGAAAACCACGATACTGGGCAACAACCCGGTAGCACTGTGACGACAAAAGAAGAAGAAGAAGAATGTCTCAATTAGAAGGTACTGGGCAGCTAACACCACTGTTGTCACATAAAGAGATACAATGGGGCTCAGTGTACGTGAGATCGAGTTCCTAGTTATATCGGAAACGGACGATAAAACGTAGGTCCCGTGTTCAATTTAAGCACGTAAAAGAACCCTTGGCAGTTCAACATCGAGAAGAGCAGCCTGGAAAGCCACTGCTTGGGCAAAATTCATTAGAAAAGATTTTTTTAAAATTCTTACAAAAATATCTTCATCTTCAAAATTGCATCCTGGACCCTCGCCGGTGCTACGTAGTTTGTGCACTGCAGCTTAAATCTTCCTGTGTAAGAAAGTGATTAGAGCACACATGGTTACTCACTGAAGTGCAATAATGATTTTCATATCAATCAATCAATAAACAAAAGGCAGAAAGGTAACAGACCAGCAAACATATGAATGAATCACTTGCGATTGCATTATGTGTCAAATGTAACATGAAAATTTATACATTTTACATTAGTAATAAGTTTGTTAAATATATAATAAAAAATCATATCCATTTCAAAGGAGGAGGAGTCTCTTCTTCTTCTTCTTCGAACGCTCTATATCGACCACTTGTTAATCACTCTTTGTGATTTCTATGTGTTCTAAACCTAAGAGCGATTGTACGTTGTGCTAGTTATGCGCCTACAAGTAGGCCAGCAGATCCGATTTCTGCGATGTCTTTTATGTACTAGGTAGCTTCCTAGACCCCTACCTCAGTCGCTTCTTACAACATGCCTCGTAGGTCGCAGTGGTACTATTCTTTGCTCCCCTTGCAAGCCCTGACAACACACAGTCGAAGAACGGGCTTAAAACCGGCTGATGTTCGTACCCCAATCCTGTTTAACATATATCAATACTTATGTATGGCAGCGAATAATGGACAACGAACAAGCAATCAATAAGATTGTTGAAAGCCACAGAGATGGGATAATACTAACATAATATGGTGAATTTTACAAATCGATATCTGGAAGCTATACTGACTCGATTGCCAGTAGCATGATGCCTTAAAGAAAAATGCTGAAAATCCCATGGGAAGCGAAGAAAACAAATGATGAGGTTTTAAAACAGTCCTGCACATAAAGAACCTTATCAAAAGAATACAAATCTAAAAATCAAGGTTCTTCGGGTATTTAATGTGAAGATGAGGTTTAGAACATTTGGTGGCAACAGGTACAATTCTGGGAAATAAAGATCATTGAAGACCAAAGGACACGACTGCCCGAGTGGTTACCGGGGCCCAAATTTGGGGTGTAAGGAATAGAACCACTGTTACCCGCCATGCATGTCGTAAGAGGCGAGTAAGGAGGTTTGGCTGAAATCGGGTGCATGTGTCCTAAGCGTGTAGAGGTCTATGCGTTAATAGGCCTACTAAACCAATGTGCAACGTATACACGTTCTTGGCAAAGATCAAACATATCACAAAGTGATTAAAATTGGTCATAAAGAACGAACGCAAAGAAGAAGAAGAAGATGTTGGATGGTCTGACTTCGGGATTTGGCAAAAGATTGACGTCAGAAAGGATTAACTGCATAGAGAGTTGTGGAGAGACATGATCGCCTACGTCGGTAGACATGGCACTTGATTGATTGAATTACACTGGTCCAATCTTCTTCAATTTTCTTCATGTTCAACAAGTTAGCTGTCCTTCGTCAAGCATCATAGTATCGATGTTCCAACAAGTTGCTCTTGTCCTTCTGTCCAAGGCTATACGAAATAGTATCTGTATGTTCCAACAAGGATTAAGCTCTTGTCCTTCTGTCCAAGGCTATACGAAATAGTATCTGTATGTTAGGTTACTCTTGTCTCTGTCAAGGCTATCAAATAGTATCTGTTGTTTCTATGTTATTGATTTGTTTCAAATAATGTGTTATTTATTTGACCTTATTACATAATAAAAGATGAGTCATCATCATCATATATCATCATCATCATCATCATCATCATCAATCATCATCATCATCATCATCAAGGTGCGTATCCTTTATAGGACATTGCCCTCTTTGCAGCGCATCTGAAATTCACTCTAGCTAGTTCACCCACTTCGTCAATGGTCATATTCTTGGTTTCTTTAATATCGTGTAGCCATCTTCTTCTTGGTCTGCCTCTGCGTCCAGGGACCCTGCCCTCCAATATTGTGGTGGCCAAAGTATATAATTTTTCTGTATAGTATATTGTTTATCAGCCAATTGTCTGTAACATTCAGTTCTTTCAGGGCATCAGTGTTGTTCCTTTTTTCTGTCCATTGTATTCGTAGGATCTTTCTGTATCATTTCGTTTCGAAGGACTGGATTTTCGTTCTTGTTGTTTGTGTAATAGTCCATGATTCACAACCATAAGCAGCCACTGGAAAAATGCATGTTCTCAATATTTTTTATTTTAATATTGTGCTGGATATTTAATATCACGTGGTACACAGAAGAAAGATGTACATCTCGGGATATTAAATAGAAAGCTGGGTACCACGTGATATGACATAGAAAGATGTGTACCACGTAATGGGTTATGAAAGATACATTAGTTTTCAAGGGCATCCAGAGTAGAGTATTCGTGATCATTCATTTGGTCAAGGTCGACATACTCCACCTGCTCTTCTAAGAGTTGTTCCAGCTCCTGACAGAGCACGGAGAATGTAGGTCGAGTTTCAACATTCTCCTTCCAGCAACTGATCACGATGTTGTTCCTAAATAGATGATATTGAAAACAAAAAATCCGATAATCAATACATTTACTATTGGCGTTGTTAACAAGATGGTAGACCAGCAGCAATAAGGGAGATTTGAGGAAAATAAAAACAGCAAGAAGTGTAGGCAGTTGTGGTAATTTGATTGATTGATTGATTGATTGATTGATTGGAACATCAAAACTCATCGGTGAGTAACCATGTGTGCTCCGATCTCTTTTTTACACAGGAAGATCACAGTGGCAGAGCAAGGACTCCGTTGTACCAGCGAGGGTCCATGATTTAATTTCGGAGGCGGTGACAATATTTTGTAGGAATTCTATTTTTTAATTTGTCTAATGAATTGTGCACGGGCTGTGTATTTCCATCCTGCTGTTCTCGATTTTGAACTGTCAAGAGTTCTTGTACGTGCTCAACTTGAAGACAGGACTTAGTTTTATTGTACGTCTCCGATAGGACTAGGAACTGGATATCACCTACACTAAGACCATGAATCTCTGGGGAAAAAAACCCCGATGGCTCCACGAGAGAGCAAAACGAGTACTTTTGGAACGACAACTGAGCACATAGCCTCTACGCCACAGATACCACTTTGTGTACGTTATGGTCACATACGAGAAACATATAAACAGCTATAAGTTTAGACTAGCGTTTCCGAAACTGTAGTCCGCGGACCCCGGGTGGTCATCGAGGTACTCACAGTGTGGGGAAAAGGTGGGGGGTCCTCAAAGCGCTTGAAAAAAACATTATGACCTTTGACATTTCAAACAGAAAAATGCATTTTAAAAATATGTATAAAAATAATGGTAAACTGGTTCCGCTGCGAAATCAAAGGATCCGGACCAGACCAGAGTCTAAATGTCTGACAGGACAAAATGAAAGATCATTTGAAGTTTTCCGCAGCCTGAGAAATTGGAGCCAGCATGACTGTTGTTGTGGTGTAATAATAATTCCATCGCTAGAAGATGATATATAATTGAGCAGCATAACTGTTGTTGTGGTAAAATAACTCCATCGCTAGAAGATCTATATATAATTGGAGCCAGCATGACTGTTGTTGTGGTGTAATAATAACTCCATCGCTAGAAGATGTATATATAATTGGAGCCAGCATGACTGTTGTTGTGGTGTAATAATAACTCCATCGCTAGAAGATTATATATAATTGAGCCAGCATGACTGTTGTTGTGGTGTAATAATAACTCCATCGTTAGAAGATATATATAATTGAGCCAGCATGACTGTTGTTGTGGTGTAATAATAACTCCATCGCTAGAAGATATATATATAATTGGAGCCAGCATGACTGTTGTTGTGGTGTAATAATAACTCCATCGCTAGAAGATATATATATATAAACTTCTGGGGGTCCGTGGCAGCAAAATGTATTTAATAGAGTAGCTGCGGTAATGCAAAGTGTGAGAACCGCTGGTTTAGACAATTGTACAGGGTGTTCAACTTAAAAGCAGCCTGTGAATGGAGCTAATCTGGCATATAATTATGGAAATGAGAAGGTTCAGTTATGACGTAGTATAGGTCAAGGTTGTGTGATGGTGTGTAATTGTAGTGCAGGAAGGGACGATGAACAAATGTGACGTTGGACAAGCTAGTCAGAACCGGTTTAAATAGTAAATAGACGAGATGCAATGCGTACCTGGCAAATTTATATTTATCACTGGGGCTGCTTTTAAGTTGAACACCCTGTAGTAAGCGATGTTGTTGTTGCTATTCAGAACTAATAACCCAACCAACCTCAGCTACCACTACCATCAAAATAATTGATATTAGCATCCATGTATCTACTTACACGATGGTTGAGGAGTGTGGTGGACAGATCAGTAGATCCCTCTCCTTAATCTTCTCCAACACTGTGGATGCGTCCAGGCTAGGGTATGGGGTTGAGCCTGCAATGCACAATAACAGGCTAACGTTATCTAAATGTTATTTTCTATCTTATCTGTCTATATACCTTCATCTATTCTCAGTTGGAATAGACTGTGACAACATTAGATATTAACGATAAAATACTGAGACATACGAAGGTGTAATTCACTTTGTATTAACTACAGGGCTCACAAGAGGAGCAAATAATAATAACACTGCAACCTACATGGCCTATCGTAAGAGGAGACTGATGTAGGCGTCTAGCTAAGCTAGCCTTGTAAATGCAAATAAAAAAGCGCTTTAAAAATCGGGTTTGTAGGTGCATAAGTGGCACAACGTGCAATCGCTATTAGGCTCGGATCACATACAAATCATAAAGAGTGGTTAACAAGTGGTAGATATGGAGGGTTAGAAGAAGATGTATAAAACTGAACAAAAATTTGTTAGCGAAACTCCTGGTTTTTTTTAAATGTAGAACTGTGTTGCCTCAGATATTTAACAGTTTGCATGCCTTTGCTTGACACGGTTAGCATTACCATATTTTTTCTTTGTTTTTTTATATCTTTTTTTTACATCCTTCAGTTTTATGTCAACTGTCTGTGGGATGAAGACTAACATACTTAATTACTTATTTACTTATTCCTCACCGCTCCTCGTGGAGCATAGGGCCACAACACTTGTTCGCCACTCTTCTCGGTCTCTGGCTGTTCTCTTTATAGTCTCCCAGGATAGTCGAGTCCTCTTCAGTTCCTCAAGAAGAGTTCGTCTCCAGGGCTGTTTAGATCGTCCTCTTTTTCGTTTTCTTTGCGGGTTCCACTCAAGCGCTTGTCAAGTGACACTCGACTGTGTCCTCCGTAGCGTATGCCGGACCCATCGCCGTTTTCTCTTCTTGACCTGGGTGATCAAAGAATGGGTTTTAAATGAACAAAAGCAACATCATCAACACTCTCAGAGAAAACATACTCTCTGAAGATTTCAACCAAGAAGATAAAGAGTATTCTCTCTTTCGGTTGCGTGTGCAAGCAATGCATACCGATGCGTGCAGCATACCGATGAGTGCAGCATACCGATGCAAGCAATGCATACCGATGCATGCAGCATACCGATGCCTGCAGCATACCGATGCGTGCAGCATACCGATGCGTGCATACCGATAGTGCAGCAAGACGGAAAACCCATGAAAGAAACCTCAGTAGATACATCAATCAACATAGAACGGGAATTGTTAGTCTAAGCACACTGAAATACATGCTTGGGAGGAGATTAGAGCAATTATGGATATGTCCGATATGCGATGAAGATCAGGGCCGCTTTGTACTATGATATAGATAAGCAGCCGCATCTGACGTCACAGTAAGGGGGGTGACATAAGCAGCTCAATCAAATTACAGTTTGAACTATTTAATAAAAATCTTTACGCATCGCTTTTCTATATCGGTCTGTTATTTCGATATTGATGTATACGACTTATGATTTATCGTACAACTCTGCCTCAGCGCTTTCGGTATCCTTTGATTTCGGTTTCTGGTGCAGGTGTATCGTTGGCGACCGCTAGCCGAAAGACTTTTGATCTGGCAACGCGAAGCTATTATCTTTGTTTGTAATTTCTTGCTGCCATCTCCTAAAGTTGAGGCGGCAATTATCACAAAAGACAATTGCACGTGTTAAGTGTTGATAGTTCTGCTTTGCGCTCACAATTATTAACAACATTTGATTTTAATTTTAGTTTGTCTCGAGAAGTGGCTGTATTTCAATCAGTAAAATAATATATATGTACCAGTATAATATTGTTGCATTTATACTAATACAGTTTTTAATTTAAAAGTAAATCAGGTAAGAGAATTATTGTTTCTTTAACAGCATTTCTAGCTACTTATTATCATTGAACATTCTTTGGACTCGAATTATAAAGTATAAGGTATAATGGGTTCGAATTATAAAGTATACGATATAAAGGGCTCGAATTATAAAGCATAAGGTATAAAGGGCTCGAATTATAAAGTATAAGGTATAAAGGGCTCGAATTATAAAGCATAAGGTATAAAGGGCTCGAATTATAAAGTATACGATATAAAGGGCTGAATTATAAAACATAAGGTATAAAGGGCTGAATTATAAAGTATAAGGTATAAGGCCGAATTATAAAGTATACGATATAAAGGGCTCGAATTATAAAGCATAAGGTATAAAGGGCTCGAATTATAAAGTATACGATATAAAGGGCTCGAATTATAAAGCATAAGGTATCAAGGGCTCGAATTATAAAGTATACGGTATAAAGGGCTCGAATTATAAAGTATACGATATAAAGGGCTCGAATTATAAAGCATAAGGTATAAAGGGCTCGAATTATAAAGTATACGATATAAAGGGCTCGAATTATAAAGTATACGATATAAAGGGCTCGAATTATAAAGTATACGATATAAAGGGCTCGAATTATAAAGCATAAGGTATAAAGGGTTCGAATTATAAAGTAACATTTGCATGGACTGGGTATATCTCAGGTAGGAAAACTGTGTATGTGTGTGAGTTAGATAGAGAGTTATCTTACATGAACATTATTGCTAATGAGATTGCAGAAAACTTTGTATCTGAATACTGCTGTAGCTCTGGTTGTAGATTGTTACAGGTGATAGTTGATATCATTATATTAAAGAAGTTTATATTTTCGAAATAAAAATAGTATTTGTAATTTTTTTTAAATCACAATCGAAGGTTATTTTAAAGAAAAAAAACATTTAAGTAACGGCATTTCGAAGACTTGCATCATACTGAAAAATATACCGCACGGCCCTGATGAAGATGACCCTTTCAAATGAACAAGGAACAATTGGTAAATTATATAACACACAAGCACAAACTTACATTTTTATGGTACATTGTCATATGTGCTAGAGTTACTACACACCATAAGTACAGAATCATCCCGTTGGTACGGATAGAACACAGAAATAGAACACCCATTATCAATACGAGAAACATCGCCACTGAGCAAGAATACGCCCTGTAGTACTGTTATTAAAATCAGACTTGTAGTCCTCAAAGAAATTGTTGGTATCTTCTTCACTACAGCCATCGATCAAATCTGTGTTTCTGTTCCTTTTTATTGCAAGTTCTGTTGACAAAAGCAAATTTACAATATCATATTAAAACTGTTTTCATATAAAGTATATTCTGTTAAACGCAAACGTTCTGAAAGTTTCATTTTCTGTAGACACGAACGTTTAGCTTTGTGGTTGTTTAATTGTTTCAAAGGTGCTAGGCTCGCTTCCTCGTGGAGCCATCTGAAGATTTTCCAGGTGAGATCAAGTTTCTAGTCCATATCGGAGACGGACGATAAAATGTAGGTCCCGTGTTCAATTTGAGCACGTAAAAGAAACCTTGGCAGCACAAAATCGAGAAGAGCAGGCTGGAAAGCAGCTGTCCGGTGAAAATTCATTAGAAAATATTTTAAATAAATGTTCTCACAAAAATATCTTCACTATCTTCAAAATTACATCGGGGACTCTCTCCGGTGCTACGGAGTTCGTGCTCTGCAGCTGATATCTTCCTGTGTAAGAAAGCGATCGGAACACACATGGTTACTCACCGAAATGCAATGATGATGATGATACAATCAATCCATTCATATATATAAATATAATTATAGTTCGTTCCAAAATTCGTGATCATCTTACCGACCGATATAAAATCATCCACTTGACAGAAATTCTTGATTTTTACATTTTATATAGGTAACAGTGACGACGTTCCAAAAGTATTTTTGCCCACCCAAACCTTTAGTTCTGTAAGAATTGTATTATATGTTATTACTAAGTTTACCGCGATGTTGATCTTGGGATACTTGTCGAAATTTTACAGTACGATTGTCAAGTTTGTCTATAACTAAGCATTTCCGTGTTCCAAATGCAATTCAGTGCGAGTTAAAATCGGGAATCCCGTGGAATTAATCAGTTCGCAATGTTTCCTACCGACTGTCATTTGCGTATGTACGCAACATTTACTTTCATTTATAGAAGTGGAAGGTATCATTTGTTCACTATGTGACCTTTCTTTTATAATATGTAATAGGAATACGCCTTTGCAATCATTCGCCACCATTTTGTGTATTACTGTAAGTTCTAAACTTTGATGATCATTTTGTTGTGCTTATGCAAAATTATATAACAAAAAACGTTTTTGCATCAATTAAGCTACCTACCAATTAGTTAAACATGGATTCGTAACGTCATGAGGTATATAAGACTGCATGCAAAAAAATTTCTTGTATCCATCAGATAGATTTCGTACAAATTAAACTTTAATGTGATCACGAATTTTGAACGAACTATAGAAATGCACTTCTATGATTACAAAATTTCAAAATTTGAACATCAACAAATATAATTTCATTAAAAATCCTTTAAGGTAGCTGGACGATATTAGTAATATGTCTGCAACAACACAGAGCGTACTTCCCTTCACGCTGTGCAGCGCTGTATGAAGAACTAGTATAAATCTCTCCTGCATACACGTATCCCTCTAACTTTAATACTCATTGGATTCTTGTCCAGCTAGTATTGATTTCATTTGTACAGGTATTAACCTTAATTGTACAATAAACAACTATTTCATCCTGTACGTGGTGTGTGTTCTGGTATGTGTGTGGATGTGTGCATGTGTGTGTGTGGTGTATGGTGCATGTGTGTGTGGGGAGCAGATTGAGACAACATCAAACATAAAGACTCGGCCACTAATGAGTTTAAAAAATTGGTTCTGTCAGCGTTTGGCAGCAATAAATGTTATTAACATGTAATGTTTTCTTTATTTCTTTCACAAGTTATTCACTGTTATCTGACTCAATAAAACTGTGAAATATACATATAACAGTGATATATATATATATATATATATATATATATATATATTTTCAATAATATATCATAAATATATATCCACTGTTATCAGATCCCACAAAACTGTGAAATATATATCCACTGTTATCAGATCCCACAAAACTGTGAAATATATCTATCCACGAATATCAGACTCAACAAAATTGTGAAATGTATCCACTTTTACATGGCTCAATAAAACTGTGAAATATATATATATATATCCACTCTGTTATCTGGCTGAACAAAATTGTGAAATATATCCACTGTTATCAGATCCAACAAATCTGTGAAATAAATCCCTTATTTTCATTATATTTGTGTATATTTCTCTCGTTCCGTTAAACGTTACATAGTTAATGCAAGCAATTTCTCCATACTGCTCTATCCTAAGCAACTAGTTAAGCCTCGTCTATTGAGTTGAGTAACATAATTATCAGTTTTCTCGGTAACGTTCGTTCTCGGGTTTACTGTGACGTTAGTAGAACAGAATATCAGTATTGTGTGTGTGTGTGTGTGTTTACTGTGACGTTAGTAGAACAGAATATCAGTATTGTGTGTGTGTGTTTACTGTGACGTTAGTAGAACAGAATATCAGTATTGTGTGTGTGTGTGTTTACTGTGACGTTAGTAGAACAGAATATCAGTATTGTGTGTGTGTGTTTACTGTGACGTTAGTAAAACAGAAAATCAATATTGTGTGTGTGTGTGTGTGTTTACTGTGACGTTAGTAAAACAGAAAATCAATATTGTGTGTGTGTGTGTGTTTACTGTGACGTTAGTAAAACAGAAAATCAATATTGTGTGTGTGTGTGTGTGTGTGTGTGTTTACTGTGACGTTAGTAAAACAGAATATCAGTATTGTGTGTGTGTGTGTTTACTGTGACGTTAGTAAAACAGAATATCAGTATTGTCTGTGTGTGTGTTTACTGTGACGTTAGGAGAACAGAATATTAGTATTGTGTGTGTGTGTGTGTGTGTTTACTGTGACGCTATGTACCGTCTGACCGAATGGACTAGAGTACGGGCACCGACGTGGGGCCAAGACATAAAACCAATGAGTTTCTTTAAGCCGGGGACATAAAGAGATATCTTAACTTGAACAGTTTCGCGACGACTGCACTAGCCATGTCTAGCATTAAAGTCTACAGACACATGTCTCCTTACACAGCAACATAATAAGAAACGGTATTACACCCAGTAACAGACTCATTAACAAAAAAAAATACTGTGACGTTTGTTGATTAGAATACACTAAAATATTAAAAAGATGAATTCAAAATACTGCAACTTATCCCACAATTAAAAACATTTCCAAATCGGTCACGTTTGGCAAATAATATAAAATAAATGCAAATACAAATAGAATTGTACCGTAATATGAGCGTAATACCGAAAGACAAAATGACAAAAAAAATTTCATTTCAAGGTTTAAGCTAACGCGTTCTTTGTTAGTCAGATTTGTAGTTAGAGCTATTAAGCTCCTACTTGTGGTATATTGGTTTGTTGTCACAGAGTTTTGATAGTACAGTATTTATATATCGTCGAGCTAAAATGTGTTGGTCGTTAGGATTACCTTGTGAATACTACCACAAGCATCATATGTACTAAGTCAGTGCAACATACTTGAGAATCAAATAGAAATATTACTGGGGATTCATCTTCTTCTTCTTTTTTTTCTTTAATAATGTTTTACCTCACAGCGTCAGAGTAAGAAAAGAAGTTTAGAACGAGTTTCTTAATTGTATGTGCATGTGTCTTTCCTTCCTGTTTGCTTGGTTCATCTTTTGCGTGGATGACCTTTTTGCTTTGTATCGACTGTATCTAAGTAGCAGTGCACTTTGAGGAGCACTGTCTGTTGGTAATATGTTTATTCAGACAAGTCATTTAATTTGTTGCTTCTTGACAAAGTTCAATATGAATGTTGTATGTACTTGTTTTCAAATGTCTTCATTTCTAAACCGATCTCTTCTTGATACTCCCAGTATTCTGTATAGACAATTCATCTATGTCTTAGCTAGGTTTTGTTTCTATCGTTTGATGTCGTCAATATCCAGGTTTGACACAGTTAGCATAATGTTGGGAGAAAGATTATGTTGTACAATGCTCTTTTAATGTTCAGTGTGATATAATTTTGCATTTTAACAATGGTGGCATTTGTCCTATGATTTGATTTGTTTTATTGCATCTATGTTGTATTTCGTTAGTTCCTTCTATTGTATGACTTTAACAAAATGCTCACCATATATATATAAAAGTTCTTCTATTTGCTAACAAAATGCCTACCATATATATATAAAAGTTCCTCTATTTGCTAACAAAATGCTCACCATATATATATAAAGTTCTTCTATTTGCTAACAAAATGTCCCCTATATATATATATATAAATGTTCTTCTACTTCTTCTCTTCCACCATTTACTTCTTTATAGAAGTGATGGGAGTGGGGGCGTAGTAATCTTGTGTGTGCTTGTTTTAATGCACTTTGTAAGCTGATATTCATTTTCGTAAGGCTGTTCTTGATGCCGACGCTCAATCTTTTGCGTGGTCTTTCTCTTGCTTTGTACTCATTATACTTTTTCTTGTGGCTCTCTGTGGTAGGTGATACCAGGGCATTCTTGTCAGATGTACAAATCATTTAATATGTTGTTCTTTTATGAATTGCATGACTGGTTTCACATCCAGTCTTCTTCTGAATTCTTCATTTCTAATTGTGTCTCTTATTGTCACACCTGCAGCTCTTCTAAGACACCTCATCTCTATCGTTATGATTTTCCTCCATTAACTGCTTTTATTGGCCATGTTTGACACTGGTAACATAGTGTTTGGCCAGAAAATCGTTCTTCTGAGATTTGCTTTAGTTTTTAGCGTTATCTCTTTCAGTTTCAGTACCGCCAGTACCTCCATTGTCATGCTGCTTGTTGACATACAGTACCGCCAGTACCTCCATTGTCATGCTGCTTGTTGACATACAGTACCGCCAGTACCCCTTCATTGTCATGCTGCTTGTTGTCATACAGTACCTCCAGTACCTCATTGTCATGCTGCTTGTTGTCATACAGTACCGCCAGTACCTTCATTGTCATGCTGCTTGTTGTCATACAGTACCGCCAGTACCTCCACTGGCATGCTGCTTGTTGTCATACGAAATGCACCACTGGCCTCATGGACCATTCTGCCACATGAGCTTGCAGAGAAGGCCCATGCAGATTTTTCGTGACGAACTACCGATCCATACGTGTAAATCACAACGACACCTACATTGCAGTTTTCATCCATGATAGTCTTAACGTCTGCATTCAGCGCCACGGGATTCCTCTCTTTGCAAGGCTGTGACAAGGTATCTCTTTATGTGACAACAGTGGTGTTAACGGTCCAAGTACCTGGTTAGCTTTTTTGCAACCAATGCTGATTTCGCTATCGATACTTCCTTCTGCTGTGAAAATTGCTCCTAAGTATAAAATGTCTAATCCGTTTTAATTCAAGTTTGTCAATGGATATATTTATAGTGTTTCTTCTTCTCTATAGAATGTCATTACTTCGGTTTCAGATATGTTGAGTTTCATGATGTACTTTCTCTCTCTCTAGCTCGTTCTAGTCTGTAATGTCTACTATCGCTTAGGGCAGCAACATTTGCATACCATTCTTCTCTATTCTTGGCTATTCTCTGTATTGTATTCCATCTGTGTTTTATTATTCTATATTCTTGGCTATTCTCTGTATTGTATTCCATCTGTGTTTTATTTTTGTTCTATTTTTGTTCAACTGTTCTCCTCCAGGTCGTTTTCGGATCTTCCCGTTTTCGTTTACAATGCAACTTTAGTTTCAGAGTGAGTTGACATTTCCGATCCATCTGTTTTTGGATGATAATCATCTTAATCTCGTGTGGTCACTGTACAAACAGTTCTTGGTTAGAGATAGTATTGGCAGTAAAAGTAAAGTAATGTTATATTTCCAAAAAGTGCCCAGTAAATGTAAAGTAATATTATATTTTCAAGAAGTGCCCAGTAAATGTAAAGTAATATTATATTTTCAAGAAGTGCCCTGTAAATGTGAAGCGTGGTCCACGGCAACATAAGGCCCAATAGCTCAGACGCTAAATCGAAAATTCCTGTTTAATGGATGTTGATTTGTGTATATGTTTGATAGAACACTGTAAGTGTTATTGGAATTTTACCAATTCTTTGAATCCATGGTTATTTATTGAGGAAAATGTTAATAATACTGATATTCCTTAGTGTTAAACTTGTCACATAATATAACCTTGATTTAGCATGTAATAATACTGATATTCCTTAGTGTTAAACTTGTCACATAATATAACCTTGATGTAGCATGTAATAATACTGATATTCCTTAGTGTTAAACTTGTCACATAATATAACCTTGATTTAGCATGTAATAATACTGATATTCCTTAGTGTTAAACTTGTCACATAATATAACCTTGATGTAGCATGTAATAATACTGATATTCCTTAGTGTTAAACTTGTCACATAATATAACCTTGATGTAGCATGTAATAATACTGATATTCCTTAGTGTTAAACTTGTCACATAATATAACCTTGATGTAGCATGTAATAATACTGATATTCCTTAGTGTTAAACTTGTCACATAATATAACCTTGATGTAGCATGTAATAATACTGATATTCCTTAGTGTTAAACTTGTCACATAATATAACATTGATGTAGCATGTAATAATACTGATATTCCTTAGTGTTAAACTTGTCACATAATATAACCTTGATGTAGCATGTAATAATACTGATATTCCTTAGTGTTAAACTTGTCACATAATATAACCTTGATGTAGCATGTAATAATACTGATATTCCTTAGTGTTAAACTTGTCACATAATATAACCTTGATGTAGCATGTAATAATACTGATATTCCTTAGTGTTAAACTTGTCACATAATATAACCTTGATGTAGCATGTAATAATACTGATATTCCTTAGTGTTAAACTTGTCACATAATATAACCTTGATGTAGCATGTAATAATACTGATATTCCTTAGTGTTAAACTTGTCACATATAATATAATCTTGATATAGCATGTAATAATACTGATATTCCTTAGTGTTAAACTTGTCACATAATATAACCTTGATGTAGCATGTAATAATACTGATATTCCTTAGTGTTAAACTTGTCACATAATATAACCTTGATGTAGCATGTAATAATACTGATATTCCTTAGTGTTAAACTTGTCACATAATATAACCTTGATGTAGCATGTAATAATACTGATATTCCTTAGTGTTAAACTTGTCACATAATATAACCTTGATGTAGCATGTAATAATACTGATATTCCTTAGTGTTAAACTTGTCACATAATATAACCTTGATGTAGCATGTAATAATACTGATATTCCTTAGTGTTAAACTTGTCACATAATATAACCTTGATGTAGCATGTAATAATACTGATATTCCTTAGTGTTAAACTTGTCACATAATATAACCTTGATGTAGCATGTAATAATACTGATATTCCTTAGTGTTAAACTTGTCACATATAATATAATCTTGATGTAGCATGTAATAATACTGATATTCCTTAGTGTTAAACTTGTCACATAATATAACCTTGATGTAGCATGTAATAATACTGATATTCCTTAGTGTTAAACTTGTCACATAATATAACCTTGATGTAGCATGTAATAATACTGATATTCCTTATAGTGTTAAACTTAACTTGTCACATAATATAACCTTGATGTAGCATGTAATAATACTGATATTCCATTAGTGTTAAACTTGTCACATAATATAACCTTGATGTAGCATGTAATAATACTGATATTCCTTAGTGTTAAACTTGTCACATAATATAACCTTGATGTAGCATGTAATAATACTGATATTCCATTAGTGTTAAACTTGTCACATAATATAACCTTGATGTAGCATGTAATAATACTGATATTCCTTAGTGTTAAACTTGTCACATAATATAACCTTGATGTAGCATGTAATAATACTGATATTCCTTAGTGTTAAACTTGTCACATAATATAACCTTGATGTAGCATGTAATAATACTGATATTCCTTAGTGTTAAACTTGTCACATAATATAACCTTGATGTAGCATGTTAATAATACTGATATTCCATTAGTGTTAAACTTAACTTGTCACACATAATATAACCTTGATGTAGCATGTTAATAATACTGATATTCCATTAGTGTTAAACTTAACTTGTCACACATAATATAATCTTGATGTAGCATGTTAATAATACTGATATTCCTTAGTGTTAAACTTAACTTGTCACACATAATATAATCTTGATGTAGCATGTTAATAATACTGATATTCCTTAGTGTTAAACTTAACTTGTCACATAATATAACCTTGATGTAGCATGTAATAATACTGATATTTCTTAGTGTTAAACTTAACTTGTCACATAATATAACCTTGATGTAGCATGTAATAATATTGATATTCCATTAGTGTTAAACTTAACTTGTCACATAATATAACCTTGATGTAGCATGTAATAATACTGATATTCCTTAGTGTTAAACTTGTCACATAATATAACCTTGATGTAGCATGTAATAATACTGATATTCCTTAGTGTTAAACTTGTCACATAATATAACCTTGATGTAGCATGTAATAATACTGATATTCCTTAGTGTTAAACTTGTCACATAATATAACCTTGATGTAGCATGTAATAATACTGATATTCCTTAGTGTTAAACTTGTCACATAATATAACCTTGATGTAGCATGTAATAATACTGATATTCCTTAGTGTTAAACTTGTCACATAATATAACCTTGATGTAGCATGTAATAATACTGATATTCCATTAGTGTTAAACTTGTCACATAATATAACCTTGATGTAGCATGTAATAATACTGATATTTCTTAGTATTAAACTTGTCACATAATATAACCTTGATGTAGCATGTAATAATACTGATATTCCATTAGTGTTAAACTTGTCACATAATATAACCTTGATGTAGCATGTAATAATACTGATATTTCTTAGTATTAAACTTGTCACATAATATAACCTTGATGTAGCATGTAATAATACTTATATTCCATTAGTGTTAAACTTGTCACATAATATAACCTTGATGTAGCATGTAATAATACTGATATTCCTTAGTGTTAAACTTGTCACATAATATAACCTTGATGTAGCATGTAATAATACTGATATTCCTTAGTATTAAACTTGTCACATAATATAACCTTGATGTAGCATGTAATAATACTGATATTCCATTAGTGTTAAACTTGTCACATAATATAACCTTGATGTAGCATGTAATAATACTGATATTTCTTAGTATTAAACTTGTCACATAATATAACCTTGATGTAGCATGTAATAATACTGATATTCCATTAGTGTTAAACTTGTCACATAATATAACCTTGATGTAGCATGTAATAATACTGATATTCCTTAGTATTAAACTTGTAACATAATATAACCTTGATGTAGCATGTAATAATACTGATATTCCATTAGTGTTAAACTTGTCACATAATATAACCTGGATGTAGCATGTAATAATACTGATATTCCATTAGTATTAAACTTGTCACATAATATAACCTTGATGTAGCATGTAATAATACTGATATTCCTTATAGTATTAAACTTGTCACATAATATAACCTTGATGTAGCATGTAATAATACTGATATTCATTAGTGTTAAACTTAACTTGTAACATAATATAACCTTGATGTAGCATGTAATAATACTGATATTCCATTAGTATTAAACTTGTCACACATAATATAACCTTGATGTAGCATGTAATAATACTGATATTCCTTATAGTATTAAACTTGTCACATAATATAACCTTGATGTAGCATGTAATAATACTGATATTCCATTAGTGTTAAACTTAACTTGTCACATAATATAACCTTGATGTAGCATGTAATAATACTGATATTCCTTAGTGTTAAACTTGTCACATAATATAACCTTGATGTAGCATGTAATAATACTGATATTCCTTAGTGTTAAACTTGTCACATAATATAACCTTGATGTAGCATGTAATAATACTGATATTCCTTAGTGTTAAACTTGTCACATAATATAACCTTGATGTAGCATGTAATAATACTGATATTCCTTAGTGTTAAACTTGTCACATAATATAACCTTGATGTAGCATGTAATATCTGATATTCCTTAGTGTTAAACTTGTCACATAATATAACCTTGATGTAGCATGTAATAATACTGATATTCCATTAGTGTTAAACTTGTCACATAATATAACCTTGATGTAGCATGTAATAATACTGATATTTCTTAGTATTAAACTTGTCACATAATATAACCTTGATGTAGCATGTAATAATACTGATATTCCATTAGTGTTAAACTTGTCACATAATATAACCTTGATGTAGCATGTAATAATACTGATATTTCTTAGTATTAAACTTGTCACATAATATAACCTTGATGTAGCATGTAATAATACTTATATTCCATTAGTGTTAAACTTGTCACATAATATAACCTTGATGTAGCATGTAATAATACTGATATTCCTTAGTGTTAAACTTGTCACATAATATAACCTTGATGTAGCATGTAATAATACTGATATTCCTTAGTATTAAACTTGTCACATAATATAACCTTGATGTAGCATGTAATAATACTGATATTCCATTAGTGTTAAACTTGTCACATAATATAACCTTGATGTAGCATGTAATAATACTGATATTTCTTAGTATTAAACTTGTCACATAATATAACCTTGATGTAGCATGTAATAATACTGATATTCCATTAGTGTTAAACTTGTCACATAATATAACCTTGATGTAGCATGTAATAATACTGATATTCCTTAGTATTAAACTTGTAACATAATATAACCTTGATGTAGCATGTAATAATACTGATATTCCATTAGTGTTAAACTTGTCACATAATATAACCTGGATGTAGCATGTAATAATACTGATATTCCATTAGTATTAAACTTGTCACATAATATAACCTTGATGTAGCATGTAATAATACTGATATTCCTTATAGTATTAAACTTGTCACATAATATAACCTTGATGTAGCATGTAATAATACTGATATTCATTAGTGTTAAACTTAACTTGTAACATAATATAACCTTGATGTAGCATGTAATAATACTGATATTCCATTAGTATTAAACTTGTCACACATAATATAACCTTGATGTAGCATGTAATAATACTGATATTCCTTATAGTATTAAACTTGTCACATAATATAACCTTGATGTAGCATGTAATAATACTGATATTCCATTAGTATTAAACTTAACTTGTAACATAATATAACCTTGATGTAGCATGTAATAATACTGATATTCCATTAGTATTAAACTTGTCACACATAATATAACCTTGATGTAGCATGTAATAATACTGATATTCCATTAGTATTAAACTTGTCACACATAATATAACCTTGATGTAGGATATTGTGTTGGTTTTATTTTAATGAATTCCACTTTATACAACATCACTGGAATGTGAGGTCACGCGACGGTTGTGGTCTTATTTCCTAGAATTTTTACCTGAGCCGGCCGGCCGTATGTTATCGGAGCCCACGATGTGAAATAATTCTATATTTGAAAACAAATCACCCTGTAAATCGGACACAGTGTTTTATTACAGGGTGTTCAACTTAAAAGCAGCCTGTAAATGGAGCTAATCTGGCATATATGTATGGAAATGAGAAGGTTTAGTTATGACGTAGTATAGGTCAAGGTTGTGTGATGGTGTGTAATTGTAGTGCGAAAGGGGCGATGAACAAATGTGACGTTGGACAAGCTAGTCAGAACCGGTTTTAAATAGTAAATAGACGAGATGCAATGCGTACCTGGCAAATTTCTATTTATCACTGGGGCTGCTTTTAAGTTGAACACCCTGTAGTTTGATGCCCCTAGCTGTGATACGAATGAGTTCTCTATCCCCCACCAAACTGATAAGGCACGCCTATGATCCCACCACTAAGCGCATTAATAACACTTCCACCATGGGACTATGCATACAAACATTGGACAATGCATACAAACATTCAGTGCACATAAACTATTCATTACTTTATAACTGTTATCTTCGTTTTGCACAAACACTTCACGCGTCACTAAAACCATATTTGCCAGATTGCAAATTTTGAAGCCGAGCTCGTACTTTCAGCATCCAAACTCATTTATCTAAAACTGCTTGCTTTGCTTTTAACAGTAAATTTTTCAGCATTACATTTTTTTTTAAATGGTACATTTTGAAGTGTTTTGAATGTGCTGCACCATCGCAAATATTAACATTGCTGTTTAGTAACAGATGTATTACTTCTTATTTGACCGATATTTGGATTTAGTTTAGTTTTATTAATGTTTATTCAATGTTGCTGATTTGAATAGATAAAACTGGTCAGTTTTAAGTCAATTAAATGCAGTGCAAAATACGAGTATGTATAGAAATGGGATTATCCTACAAATTGAAATATTGGGGTATCTGGTGCGTAGCAGTTAGATGCTCGTCTCTCGTGCCAAAAGTACCAAGTTCGCTCCTTCGTAGAGCCATCTGGATATTTTTCCAGAGATCCCTGATCTCAGTATAGGTAAGATCGAGTTCCTAGTCCTAACAGAAACGGACGATAAAACGTAGGTCACGTATTAAATTTGAACACGTAAAAGAACCATTGACAGTTCAAAATCGAGAAGAACAGACTGGAAATCCGCTGCCCACGGCAAAATTCATTTGAAACGAGTAACAATTAAATTCCTACATAAATATCTTCACCATCTTCAAAATTACATCAGGAACCCTCACCGTTGCTACGAAGTTCGTGCACTGCAGCTGAGATCTTCTTGTGTAAGAAAGAGAACGCAGCACACATTGTTATTCACCGAAGTGCAATGATGATAGTTCTATCAATCATTGAAATATCAAGGTCCTTTTTATCAAACAACAAATATTTATTTTCAAACTATATTGGTTTCTCTCTCTCTCTCTCTCTCTCTCTCTCTCTCGATCCCGGCCTAGACTGATGAACCAACTTTATCATGAATTTTACCGTGTTTTTAAGGGACCTCGTTCCTCAGTACAGCTTCTCGCGAAGCTCTGTGTTTTGAGCCCAGGTTTCTTTTCTTATGCCTGCTATCCAAACTATATTGGTTCATTCACTGACAGAAGATTTATTTAATAAATTATTTAGAACTGGAAATTGGAAAAAATCATCCCCGAAGTCACCATTAGTTCTCATCCCCGAAGTCATCATTAGTTCTCATCGCCGAAGTCATCATTAGTTCTCATCGCCGAGGTCACCATTAGTTCTCATCACCGAAGTCACCATTAGTTCTCATCCCCGAAGTCATCATTAGTTCTCATCGCCGAAGTCATCATTAGTTCTCATCCCCGAAGTCACCATTAGTTCTCATCCCCGAAGTCATCATTAGTTCTCATGCCGAAGTCATCATTAGTTCTCATCCCCGAAGTCATCATTAGTTCTCATCCCCGAAGTCACCATTAGTTCTCATCCCCGAAGTCACCATTAGTTCTCATCCCCGAAGTCATCATTAGTTCTCATCGCCGAAGTCACCATTAGTTCTCATCCCCGAAGTCACCATTAGTTCTCATCCCCGAAGTCACCATTAGTTCTCATCCCCGAAGTCATCATTAGTTCTCATCGCCGAAGTCACCATTAGTTCTCATCGCCGAAGTCACCATTAGTTCTCATCGTCGAAGTCATCATTAGTTCTCATCCCGAAGTCACCATTAGTCTCATCCCGAAGTCACCATTAGTTCTCATACCCGAAGTCACCATTAGTTCTCATCCCCGAAGTCACCATTAGTTATCATCCCCGAAGTCACCATTAGTTCTCATACCCGAAGTCACCATTAGTTCTCATCCCCGAAGTCACCATTAGTTCTCATCCCCGAAGTCACCATTAGTTCTCATCCCCGAAGTCATCATTAGTTCTCATCCCCGAAGTCACCATTAGTTCTCATTGTTCCCAACAACAACCCATTTAGACAACAACATATGTTACCACTTAAAGCTTTATCTATGTTGTTTTTTTCATATAGCTATTTGATTACTTTTAACAGTGATGGGATCGCCGACCGCACGGCTACTGAACTTGGTCACCTTTTACAACATCGCTGAGGAGACAGGGGCTCTATTCTTGACTACACCTGTAACCCCATGAGGAAATCGGGGTGGGGATAGAAGGTGTTGACAAATTAAAATATTTAAAAATAGTTATCATTTTTCTTTTCTTATCTTCACTTTCTTTGTTATGTTTCTCTGTGTCATTGTTTTTCTGTGTCAATGTTATACTGCGTCAATGTTTCTATGCACAAATGTCCCTCCATACCAAGGTTCTTCTGTATTAATGTCCCTCTGTATCAATGTCCTTCTGTGTCAATGTCGCTCTGTTTCTCTCTCTCTCTCTCTTCTCTCTCTCTCTCGCGATCGTTCTTAAGCCATTTTTATCATTCTATTGTGATATATAAACAGCCAAACATCAGAACGTGATGTACGTGCACAAGCCTTCAGCACCTATTGGAGTACAGTTGCTTATCCTTCGGTGGTGTGTTCGATTTCAGCCAGCGTTTGTGTGCGGTTCGCTCTCCGCTAGCCTTTGGCTGTCCCCAGCCGAAACCCACAAGGCAGCGGGTTGCCATTTTCTTTTAGGGCAGCGACCCCTAGACGGCCTGCCCTCCCGGGCTTATGAGCGCCATCTGCCCAGCAAAACCGGTCGTTTTAATGAACACCTTGGTTTGCCGCCGTTCATGTTTATGTACGATTTGCTCCGCTAGCCTGTGATTGTCCCCAATCAAACTACAAGGCAGCAGTAGCTCTGTGTCAATGTCCCTCTGTAGCAATGTTCCTCTGTGTCAATGTCCCTCTATGTCAATGACCCTCTGTGTCAATGTCCCTCTGCGTCAATGTCCTCTGCGTCAATGTCCCTCTGCGTCAATGTCCCTCTGTGTCAATGTTACTCTGGGTCAATGTTCCTCTGCGTCAATGTCCCTCTGCGTCAATGTCCCTCTGTGTTAATGTTCCTCTGTGTCAAAGTCCCTCTGTGTTAATGTCCCTCTGCGTCAATGTCCCTCTGTGTTAATGTTCCTCTGCGTCAATGTTCCTCTGGGTCAATGTTCCTCTGTGTCAATGTCCCTCTGTGTCAATGTCCCTCTGTGTCAATGTCCCTCTGTGGCAATGTCCCTCTGTGTCAATGTGCTTCTGTGTCAATGTTTCTCTGCACAAATGTTACGCCGCTGCTGTGAAGGTCTCTGTGGTGAAACAGTATACATTGCGCTGAAGGTCTCTGTGGTGAAACAGTATACATTGCGCTGAAGGTCTCTGTGGTGAAACAGTATACATTGCGCTGAAGGTCTCTGTGGTGAAACAGTATACATTGCGCTGAAGGTCTCTGTGGTGAAACAGTATACATTGCGCTGAAGGTCTCTGTGGTGAAACAGTATACATTGCGCTCGGAAAGTCGTGGGTTCGAATCCGGACCGTCTTGTTTATTCTTGGAGATTCTCTAAGATTGTTGCCAGTGCCATGAAGGTTGCTTTCTGTGTGTATTACTCTCGGCAGGTGGCATGCCATTTCTACAAACATCAGATTGCGTAACATTCAAATATATTGGTTAAATATTTTAAAAGAATACAAAAAATTGCTACATTGAAAACAAAAAAGAATAAATATCGATGAATAAGATAAACACAGCAATTAATGATCTCAATAAGTAAAATAAAATATTTAATGATTTCAGAAGCAGTGCATCAACACCCAACAACACAGATGGACAAGAAATCCTGAAATGTATAATTTAAAAAAAGCAATCAGAATGAGGAAACAAGAAACAAATTGAGGAAATGAACAATGTAAAAAAAAATGGGTTTAAAAAAATATTTTTGTATGACAATTGTGCCAGCTTAAAATTTTTATTTTTTTTAGGTTGGCGGAATGGTCATACGAAAGTGTTGTTGTTTTTTTTACATCAGGGACCCTCGCCTGTCTACAGAGCTCGTGCACTGTCACTGAGATTATCAGTGGAAGATTTGCTTTGTTGTGATAGGATCATCATCACTGCACTTCAGGGAGTAACCATGTGTGCTCTGATCTCTTTCTTACACAAGAAGATCTCAGAGACAGTGCACAAACTTTGGAACAACGGAGAAGGTCCTCGTTCTAATTTGTTACCGTTTGTTCTTCGTGGCCAATTTTATCATTTCTATTGTGATATATAATTGATCTTTCTAGTGATATTATAATTGTATCATTTCTATTGTGATATATAATTTTCTTATCAATGTGATATAAATTGTATCATTTCTATTGTGATATATAATTGATCTTTGACAAGAACGACTGACGTTACAATTTTATCATTTCTATTGTGATATATAATTGATCTTTGACAAGAACTTTTTTTACGCATTGCAGTGTGCACTATGTGATCTTGCCAAGAACGACCGGTTAGCAAGTTTTATTTCTATGGAAAAAGTCTAGCCACTGACGTTACAAATCATTCATTGTGTATATATTTTGGAAAACTTTGAATCTAACGCACTCGGTTATAGCAAGCTTGTTATTTACTAGGGTAGCTAGCCCTAGTACAAACCGTTGTGCTGTATATTTTGGCTTGATCTACACCCGGTTATAGCAAGCTTTTTATTTACTAGGTAGCTAGCCCTAGTACGATGTGTTGTGCTGTATATTTTGGCTTGGATCTACGCGATATAATTTAGAAGACAGTGAAAGTATTTTGTAGAATTGTTTTTCAATCTTTTTCTAATGAGCTTTGCCTGGGCTTTCCATCATGTTCTTCTCGATTTCGAACTGCTAATGGTTCTTTTACGTGCTCAAATTGAATACGGGACCTACGTTGTATCGTCCGTCTCCGATAGGACTAGTAACTCGATCTCACCTACACTTAGATCAGTGACCTCTAAAAAAAATGTCCCGATATTTTTTATCAATAAATAATGCCGGAAGTGATGTCTGCTAATCCAGCCAATGACAAACAAGATGCCACTTCTAGATAACATAAGATCACCATGGAAGCAAAACAATATTGGATCGATAATATCTCCATTTTTGATGACTTGTCAAAGTGCAGGTATGACTGTGAAAGAGACTGAGTATGAGAAATATGGAATTATGTAACAAATCCAAAGATCACAAAACAGCATAAACAGCGATTTAAACAAACAATTTGGAGTGTATAGATAAAAGCGTATTCCATAACAAGTATGGGACTCCGATTTGGTCATTTTTACTGAAAACTAAATACTACAAAAGCATTATCTCGTAAAGTTAGTGTACGGAAATATAAAACAGATTATAGAGCGACAGTAGCGCAGTTGTTAGTGCACTGGCTTCTTATGGGTGGGGTCCATGTTCTGTTCCAAAGTGGGCGTAGAAAATGTTTCAGGCCGTAACAGCTCACACGTCGACCCAGTCTCATTTGGATACAAGGAAAATCACTGGGACCACATTTTTACCGCATCACAATTGTGTGCCGACTGCCAAATAAATACGGAAATACACCATATTACCCCATATGCCTCGAGGTATGAAAAATGGTTCCCTTTTTATGCAACAGAAACGACACAAATAACTTTTCTTCTTCTCTTTGCATTCCTCTTTACAACCAATTTTAATCACTCTTTGTGATATGTTTGATCTTTGCCATGAACGTGTATACGTTGCATATTGGTTTGGTAGGCCCCTACAAGCGTAGACTTCTACAGTTTAGAACATGTGCATCCGATTTCAGCCAAACCTCCTTAGTCGCTTCTTACGACATGCGTGACAGGCAACAGTGGTTCTATTCTTTACACCCCAAATTTGGGCCCCGGTAACCACTGGACGAATAACTTTTATCCAACAGAAACGATACAAGTAACTTTTTATCCAACAGAAACGACATAAGTAACTTTTCATGAGACATAAATCGAATAACGAATAAGAAAAACAAACATGGCTTTACAAAAAATTAAACTAAAAATAATATGTAATGAAACTAAAAGTAAAACACAGATCCGAATACTAAGTACATGCATATTCAAAGTGGCAACATATTGGTGGGAAGCACGGACAAATGGAAAAGCGTATATGTGCTTGTGAATATAAGTATTATAGAAGAATCCGCAGCATATCATGGACAGAAATGAGAACAAAATAAATATATCCTGAAGGAACTCAATATCAATTAAAGCTTGCTGATGATACAAACAAAAGTGAAAAATTTCAAAATGTTAAATGATTTGATAAAAAAAAGACACCTAGAGTTCGTGGACATAAAAAAAGACACCTAGAGTTCGTGGACATAAAAAAGACACCTAGAGTTCGTGGATATAAAAAAGACACCTAGAGTTCGTGGACATAAAAAGACACCAGAGTTCGTGGACATAAAAAGACAATCTCTAGAGTTCGTGGACATAAAAAGACACCTAGAGTTCGTGGACATAAAAAGACACCTAGAGTTCATGGTGGACCCTAAAAAAAACACCTAGAGTTCGTTGGAATAAAAAGACACCTAGAGTTCGTGGACATAAAAAGACACCTAGAGTTCGTGGACATAAAAAGACACCAAGAGTCTGGAGACTACCATTATTTCTTCTTCTTCTTCTAAGAACACTCCATATCGACCACTTATTAACCACTCTGTGTGATTTCTATGTGATCTGAGCCTAAGAGTGAGTGTACATTGTCCCAGTTATGCACCTACACGTAGACCAGCACATTCGATTTCAGCGATGTTTTTTATTTACTAGAGTAGCTTCGTTAGGTCCTACATCAGTCGCCTCTTACGACATGCCTTGTAGGTCGCATTGGCACTATTCTGTGCTTCCCTTGTGGGCCCAGTCACCACGCGGGCGGAATACCATTACGGAAGGGAGCATCCAGGTAAAGAAGAGAATAGGATGACCACGGAGAAAATGTCAGATGGAGAATGATGATTTGAGCATGACAGCTGCAGGGGCGTGACATCTGACCTATGAGAGAGAACATTTTTGAAGGACTTTTCTTTCTTCTTTCTCCAATCCTGTTTGCCTCACAGCGTCAGGTCAAGAAGAGATTTCTAAAACGGGTCCTTGTAAGCGCTTCGTAGATAGTATCTTTCGTCGCCTCTGTTATCTCTGAGGTCCATCTTTTGCGTGGCCGGCCTTTTGCTTTGTACCCTTTGTATCGGAGCAGCATTGCTCTTTGAGGTGCACTGTCTGTTGGTAATCTGCTTACGTGGCCGAACCATTTAATTTGTTGTTTCTTGATGAAGCTAGTACTGATGTTGTACCCACTTTTTCCTGATGTCTTCATTTTTCAACCGGTCTCTTCTTGTTACACTCAGCATTCTACGTAAACACTTCATCTCTGTTGTGACTAGTTGTCTTCTATCGTTTGTTGTCAGTGTCCAGGTTTGGCACTGGTAACATAATGTGGGGAGAAAGATTGTGTAACATTGCTCTTTTTGTGTTCATGGTGACGTGTTTGCATCTTAAAATTTGCGCCATTTGTTCTATCATTTGATTTGCTTTGTTGCATCTGTGTTGAATTTCATTAGTTATTCTTCCGTTTGCTGAAAAAATGCTCCCCAGGTATGTGAAGTCTTTTACAAGTATTAGTGGGCGATAGTCGATGGAGATATTGGTAGTGCTTTCCTCTCTGGCGAATGTCATTACTTCTGTTTTGTCGATGTTTATTCTCATGTTGTATGAGAAGGACTGGTATGGTAGCAAAGTTCTGCAAAGCAAAATTTATTTGTTAGAAGACACAAGTAAACATTAGTACAGGGTAAACAATTGTATAAACATTTATATTTACATTCACTGGAAATGATGTTTCTGCATTCAGGAATATCGAACTAATGA
The DNA here is from genome assembly GCA_020796225.1 of Arion vulgaris. Taxonomy (NCBI): domain Eukaryota; kingdom Metazoa; phylum Mollusca; class Gastropoda; order Stylommatophora; family Arionidae; genus Arion; species Arion vulgaris. Next base: position 28,290,695 of record CM036768.1, on the reverse strand, counting down.
ATTCTTCAGTTAACTGTCAGTACAATTTCATTGAAAGACAATCTGTATATATGAGATTTCAATTGAAATTACAACTAATGGGTTATTCGGTGTACCGTAGATGTTCGTTATCAGTCTTTAATCTCGGTAGATAATGATAACAATAAATGAAACAATTCTAGCGGGTAACGTTAGTGAAGTCGATAGCACACTTGCCTGGGGACAACGTGTCGTATAATCTCCGGGGTTTGAGACCAGCTGAGCCGAAAATGTTCTGTAAGCATGCGTTACACTGTTGGACTTCAGGAAACCTTGATCCTTTACTTGAGGACCTAAATTACACATACCTCTAAAGTCGAAGTAAGACTCGCCAGAATAGCGAACGACACTAGTTGTAAATAAAGCAACCCTTTAGGCAAACGTCAGTCAGAGGTGCAATATTCATCAAGCATTAAGAAAAAGAAGAAATAGAAGTGGAGACGCTATACTAGGCACAATGACAACGCTTGAATTAATAGCTGGTGATTGCAAAAGAAATGAAAAATTCTTTAAAACCTATATAAGGAATATGCAACACCAATATTGAAATATTTGAAATATCAGTGTCAGCATGGGGTGCTGAAGCAAAAAACAACATGTATTAGATCTTCATCAATGCTCTAGGGGTGTATCATATGGTCACTATAGCGTTCACAGGCACAACCAGAGCAAGACTAAAGAAACTGAATTAAACTTTACTGAGTCGAGAAATATATATAATTCATCTCGTACCGTTATACATTACATAGCGCATACAAGCAATTTCTCCATACCGCTCTATCCTGGGCAACTCGCTCAATCTCCTCCATAGAACTGAGACTGATATTTCTGGCCTATCTCAGCAAAGTTTATCTCAAGGTCTACCTAGGTCGTCCTTTCTTTCTTGAACCCTTTGCATCCAACTTCAATGCCTGCTTTGATATTCGTTGATCATTTCTTCTCAAGGTATGCCCAATATATCTCCAACTTCTCTTTCTTATAACAGTTGTTGACCAGTCATTCCTCTGAAATCATCACTTTTCCTGAACTCGTCCCATGAGTCGAGAAATACCGAGAACAATTCCATAAAAGAGAATGAACGAGTTGTCCAGGATAGAAATGTATAGAGAAATACTTGCATTCCCTATATGTAGTATTACATTAGTTGCATTTTAGCTGGTGGACAGAAAAACGCTTTAAAGACACTCTTAAAGTGTCTCTGAAATGCTTCGATATAGACAATACGTGCTGGGAATCCTTGCGCAAGATCGCCAAATGTGGCGCTGTAACAACAAAAGAGGAACCCGAATAGCTGAGAATCATCGTATTGTTGAGTCACAGAGAAAACGAGCAGCGCGAAAAGACAGAGCACACAACACGCACATGTCTAACCTTGATCATGTATGCCCCACCTGTGGTCGGGGATTCTGTTCTAGGATTGGACTCTACAGTCACCTCCGCACACACCAGAGAGGTGCAACAGTACACGTCTGAGATTGTTGTCATCATCGCCTGCGATGGAACGGCTATTATTATATTACATTAGTAAGCAAGAATCTAATTAAATATAAATTGTATTTAATTCTTGTTTACTTATGGGATACTATATATACGTGTCTTTGTCCTCAAACGACAATTCACTTAGTATCACTGCAGCTTACCAACAGTTGTTTCCAGATCTGGTCTGGTCTGACCACCTTAGACTTGTAGATGTCCGTACATCCCCTTGCATTCCCTTTGTAAAGTATACCAGGATAAGGTAGGAGTAGGGGATGGATGATACAAAACAATATTACATCATCTCCATCAAACGCTCCATATTGACCACTTTTTAAACCACACTTTGTGATCTGTATATGATCTAAACAATAGATTCTCAAACTTTTTCGGCCCACCGACCACTTTGCACAATATAAACTTTGTCACCCCCTTCACATTATAATAATTTGTTAGCGCCCCCCTCCTACATATATGCATGCTCGATTTTCTATTTGACATAGAAAATTGATACCTATTTATGTCATACATGGTCAATTTTTAAATTATTATGTACATTAAATATAAAATTGATGAAAAAATGGATCGTGTAAGACAGGCATAAGATGAATTAAAATGCAGAATTCAAATTTATAAATCATTAGAAAGATTATTCAGTCGCAAAATCACTAAAATAATTTATTTTAAAATATAGATTATAAATTTCTTCTTTAAGGAACCATCGACCCCTAATCGCATGAACACCCCACAAATTCTTCTGAACCTACTATCGCCCCCTAGAACGCTTCAGCGCCCACTGGAGGTGGTATCACCAACTTTGGGAAACGCTGATCTAATCCTACGAACGAATGTATGTTGCACCAGTTATGTGCCTACAATTAGGCCAGCACATCCGCTGTTTATTTACTAGGGTAGCTTTCCTGGGCCACTAACTCAGTCGCCTCTTACTACATGCCTTGTAGGTCACAGTATTACTACTCTTTGCTCCCTTTGTGAGCTCTGACAACACAGTCACAATACAATACAAGACAATAGTTCCAGATACTTAGAGATGGAGAGATGGAAGAATAATCCCAGAATAATAGAAAGTTATCAGAACAGGAGAATAAAGAAACTTCTGTTTAGTCTTGTATGTTGTCTGACTAAAGATCTTTATCAGCTTGACATTTAGCTCCTTGCTACTTTCATTGACCTTTGGGATTTCATTTCTGATATGTTTGACCTCTACATATAGTTCTCTGTGGCGTAGAGGCTATGCGCTCGCCTTACGTTCCACTTGTGTTCGATTCGCTTCCTCGTGGAGACATTGGGATATTTTTTCTAGGGATTATCTAAGTATGAGATCAAGTTCCTAGTCCTTTCGGAGACGGACGATAAAGCGTAGGTCTCGTCTTCAAGTTGAGCAGTAAAAGAACCCTTGGCTGTTCAAAATTGGGAAAATCAGGCTGGAAAGCCGCTGCCCGGACAAAATCATTAGAAAGATTTTTTTTTTAATTACTGCAAAATAATTGTTACCATCTTCTAAATTACATCGGAAATCCTCGCATGTGCTACGGAGTTCGTGTACTACAACTGAAATCTTCATGTGTAAGAAAGCGATCGAAGCACAGATGGTTACTCACAGAAGTGCCGTGATGATAGGTTCTATTAATCAATCAATCAATGATTGATCTCCTTCTTTTGTGCGTCTCCTATGGGAAATGTTGATATTGAGTTCTATCAGTTTATGAATTGTTTAATCTTTATCAGCATTTAAAAATGTCAAAATAGAAAGGCAGTAAAACTTCCCACAAGTTCAAGTATACCTTGCCCACACTGTACAAGAACTTTTCAAGCCCGTATCGGCTCACTGGTCATCTACGCACACACAGACAAACATAACGCAACTACATTCCCTTGATGAAAATTTGTGTGGTCATCATCACCCATGATGGACGAGCATCATTCATCAGCAGTAAACATAAATTATACCACTTTATATATCTCGTTTGTCAGATTTCCACTTTTGATGATAACATTAATCTATCAACTTGTCTATACTTGGTTGGTGAAAATGAAATTAGGATGTTTTGTTTGGAGTTTATAGACGAAACATCACGTAATAATTAGGTCGTTGGTTTGATTAATTGAGGGAACATCGTTGTATATGCAGTGACAATCGCAGCTCAAACTCAGTATCAATGGAGAAGGTTCTCAGTATCAATGGAGAAGCTCCTCAGTATCAATGGAGAAGCTCCTCAGTATCAATAGAGGACCTCAGTATAAACAGAGAAGGTCCTCAGTATCAATAGAGGATCTCAGTATCAATGGAGAAGGATCTCAGTATCAATAGAGAAGGATCTCAGTATCAATAGAGAAGGTCCTCAGTATCAATGGAGAAGGACCTCAGTATCAATAGAGAATGTCCTCAGTATCAATAGAGGATCTCAGTATCAATGGAGAAGGATCTCAGTATCAATAGAGAAGGACCTCAGTATCAATAGAGAATGTCCTCAGTATCAATGGAGAAGGATCTCAGTATCAATAGAGAAGGATCTCAGTATCAATAGAGAAGGTCCTCAGTATCAATGGAGAAGGACCTCAGTATCAATAGAGAAGGTCCTCAGTATCAATGGAGAAGGTCCTCCACATCATTTTTATTTTAAGATGGTGAAAATGTTGAATGTATTTGTTATTGTAATCTTTTAATGGATTTTGTCCAGACAGAAGTTTGGCAGCGATTCATAATTTTCAACTGCCAAAGGTTTTCAATTTTAACACAAGACTAACGTTCTATTGTCCGTCTCCGATAGGACTAGGAACTTGACCTCACCTAGATTGAGATGAGGGATCTCTGAAAAAATGTTCCGATCGGTACACTTGGGAACAAACCGAGTGTCTTCGGAACGAGAGACGAGTGCCTTACCTCCACGAAACATATATCCCAAGAGATCGTACACTGAATGATAGAAGTCAGTTGCTGGTGCGTATGTCTTCGACATCTTCTATGACTATTATATAATGAATAGAAATGAAATGATTGTGGAATATATAGTTAAAAGTAGTGTCTGATTCAACTGAAAAGTTAGGATAGAGCAAAAGACTGGTATATACAGTATTACATAAGAAGGAAAAATTAATTATAAGATATGAAAAACACTCGCGTGTTAAGACTTATCAAGAACAGAAAAAACAGAAAAACTAAATTAACTAAAACATGACACTAACAAATGATCTGCATCAAAAGATACTTGATGCAGATCATTTGTTAGTGTCATGTTTTAGTTAATTTAGTTTTTCTGTTTTTTCTGTTCTTGATAAAGGTCTAAGCACCGAAACGTTGAGTGTTGTTTTTTTCATATCTTATAATTAATTTTTCCCTTATGTAATACTGTATATACCAGTCTTTGCTCTATCGCCTATTTCCTCAGTATTACCGCAGCCACCCTAACGATTTTCTCCAGATCTGATCTGATCCAGTCTGACTACCTCAGATTTGTTGATTTTCGTACATCGCACTGAAAAAGTTAGACATGTGTCCATAATTAAAGAGACACTCTAAGAGATTCCTTATTCAACATCGAACTGACAGTGACAAAAAAGCATATTATTTTCTGAAATGGCTTATTGACAACCACAAAAATAATAGCCATAATGGAAAAAAAGTAAATGAAATGCTAACCATGTTATAGCGAAACACATACAAACAAAGTACTATAGTTTTACAAAATACAGAAACAGTGACGATAAACAGCAACGTTTCGACCAAAAGACCTTTATTTTATTTATTTTTTTCCCGATCCAGAAGCACTTGAGCTGAAAGCTCTTCGGCTCGGTGTCATGGACATAGTAACCCTTCGGCTAGGTGCCACAAACACCGTAAATCTGGGGAACCTGTAGCTTTTCTGCCAGTCCGCGGAGTTGAACCGCACTTACAGAGGACTAGTCACCCGTAGTCCAACGCGCTACGAACACGCTGGGCACGCGGGCACCAAAAGGCCTTTATCAAGCAAACGATACAGCAGGAGTGACGAATTAAAAGAACACTTACAAATGGACGGTTACAGAAACATTCAAAAGTATCTAATGAAAATCTGGGAATAAAACGAATAACGAAATGAGTGCAACACAAAACTAGAAGTGGAAAAGAAGAGAAACAATAAACAATCAAATGAAAATATAACTTATATATATGAAGCAAATACACATATACACATACACATACAAGGCATGAGATGAGAAAGTACTAAGAAGCATAGGAATGTAATGCGTTGAGTCCAAGAGGCTGCAAAGGTACCATATAGCGAAATGAAACGGTTCTCCAGCGCAAATCGAATACGATCATCAGAGGAACATGATCGGATGGCTGTGACCTGGACATCGCAAGCTCCTGAATGGCCAGTATCATTGAAATGAGTAGCTACATGGGTCACAGAGCTTTGGCGTATATTGCGCAAGTGTTGGGCGAATCGGTCACTGAGCCTCTTGCCGTTTCCCCAATATAGGCCTTGTTGTACCGCTTGCAGGTGATGGCATAGATAATATTCCGGGACTCGCACGTGAAACTGTCTTCAATAACAAACGTGGCTTTTGGAAAAGACACAGTGCGTGTCTGTATTACATAAGCACAAGTGTTGCAGCGCCGACGGCAACACTGGATGGTGCCAAAATAACTCTGGATATTAGGCTTGAGGCGACTGTGAACCAAAATATCCTTAAGACTTCTGTTCCGTCTGTACGCCACCAAAGGATAGTGTTGGAAGATTGAACGTGTCTCAGCATCAGACTGAAGAATGGAGAGATGACGGAATAAGACTTTCTTCACAAGGGAACTATGAGGGTGGAAAGTTAAGATAAGTTTTACCCTGTCAGAATTGGAAGTTCTATGCTGGTTAGAGAGGGCCTGTCGAGAAATTTGCTGAACGCGCTGCATAGCAGATGCAAGCACATTCTCCAGGTATAGGCGCTTGCTTTGTTTGTTCGTGTTTTGCTATTTCACCAAGTTTTGCTGCAGTCTTCCCCTTTTTCGATAACCAGGTTATAGTAACATAATTTACTATGTCTGTCCTTCCGTACAGTTTAATAAGTTTTATATGAGTATAATGTAATAGCGTGAACAACATTGTGGGTTTTCTTAAAACTATTTTTAAAGTTTTTTATTTTTATATTTCATTAGATTTGTTGCTAGACCATCAGACTTCTCTCGTCCATGACTTCTCTCCTCAATCACTTCTCTCCTCCATCATGTTAGCTCAACGCTTCTCTCCTCCATCCTTCTCTCTCAATCACTTCTTCTCCATCATGTTAGCTCAACGCTTCTTCCTCCATCACTTTCCTCAATCACTTCTCTCCTCCATCATGTTAGCTCAACTCCATCACTTCTTTCCTCCATCATGCTAACTCAACGCTTCTCTCCTCCATCACTTCTCTCCTCTATCACTTCTCCTCCATCGTTAGTTACTCCTCTCCTCCATCATGTTTCAGACTTTTCATCATCACTTCTTCCTCAATCACTTCTCTCCTCCATCATGTTAGCTCAACGCTTCTCTCCTCAATCACTTCTTCTCCATCACATCAGCTTCCCCATACTTCTCCTCATCACTTCTCTCCTCCATCTTATAAACGTCTCTCCTCATTTGGGTCAACGCTTCTCCTCCTCTATCACTTCTCCTCTCCTCCATCATGGTAAGTTCCCTATACCTTCATCGTATTAGTCATCTTAGTCCAGTATGTTCCTCATAGCTTTCTTTCTAAACGTTCTTCATGAGACCATATCTTGTTGGCGTAGGTATGAAAGGCAAACCTACAGGTTATGCTCTGGAAGGCAAAACTACAGGCTATGCTCTGGAAGGCAAAACTACAGGCTATGCTCTGAAAGGCAAAACTACAGGCTATGCTCTGAAAGGCAAAACTACAGGCTATGCTCTGAAAGGCAAACCTACAGGCCATGCTCTGGAGTCTGTATTTCAGGTCAACATATTACTTCATTATTTTGAACGAACTTTACCTTGGAATAAAACAGCAACTAAAACATAATATCTACACTCGATATTGCATCCATTTGTCTCTCGAGACTGTCAGACCTCCCATCATTCTCATTAATAGCTGATGTGGCTATCTCTAAACTTTCCCGACCATAGATCAATATAAACAATAGCACTCTATTGCAATGTTTACAGTAACAATACAAATCATCCAGTTGAAACATGCACTAATATATACCCACATAAAACACGCACTAATATATACCCACATAAAACACTATAAATTGCATGTAGATTGTGCAACACTTCAACACTACTAAGACAACAACAGTGGCGAACAATAAACCAAGACAACAACAGTGGCGAACAATAAATCAAAATGAATTCCTGAACAGTTTTGCAATATTTTCAAATATTCTTATTGAACGTTTTTTTTTTCTCCATTTGTTGTTCTAATATATATGTGTAGTCGTGGCTTCTGATAACATAAGGCCGGCGAGCTCAGGTACAATTCTAGGAAATAAGACCACAACTGTCGCTTGATCTCTCATTTCATTATTGTTTGATAAAGAGAAATTAATTTAAAAAACAACGCAACATGCTAAATCAAGGTTATATCATGTTACAAATTAAGTTTATCACTAAGGAATCTCGTTAAGTTTATCACTAAAGAATATCGTTAAGTTTATCACTAAGGAACTATCGTTAAAGTTTATCACTAAGAATATCGTTAAGTTTATCACTAAGGAATCGTTAGTTTATCACAAGAATGTTGTTATCACTAAGGAATATCGTTAAGTTTATCACTAAGGAATACTGTTAAGTTTATCACTAGGAATATCGTTAAGTTTATCACTAAGGAATATCGTTAAGTTTATCACTAAGGAATATCGTTAAGTTTATCACTAAGGAATATCGTTAAGTTTATCACTAAGAATATCGTTAAGTTTATCACTAAGGAATATCGTTGTTTATCACCATGAAATCGTTAAGTTTATCACTAAGGAATATCGTTAAGTTTATCACTAAAACGTGTTTATCACTAAGAATATCGTTAAGTTTATCACTAAGTAATATCGTTAAGTTTATCACTAAGGAATATCGTTAAGTTTATCACCAGAATATCGTTAAGTTTATCACTAAGGAACATCGTTAAGTTTATCACTCAAGGAAATCGTTAAGTTTATCACTAGGAATATCGTTAAGTTTATCACCAAGAATATCGTTAAGTTTATCACTAAGGAAATCGTTGTTTATCACTAAGGAAATGTTGCCCTGAATCGTTGTTTATCACAGAAATCGTTAAGTTTATCACTAGGAATATCGTTAAGTTTATCACTAGAATATCGTTAGTTCTATCACAGAATATCGTTGTTTATCACCAAGGAACATCGTTAAGTTTATCACTAAGAAATCGTTAAGTTTATCATCTGCAATATCCGTTAAGTTTATCACTAAGAATATCGTTAGTTTATCACTAATGAATATCGTTGTTTATCACTAGAAATCGTTGTTTATCACAGAACTATCGTTAAGTTTATCACTGAATATCGTTAAGTTTATCACTGAATATCGTTGTTATCACTAGAATATCTTAGTTTATCCAGAATCGTTAGTTTATCCTCAGAATCACGTTTTTATCATAGATATCAAGCTTTATCACAGAATCGTTTTATCACTAATACGTTGTTTATCACATGAATCAACGTTGCTTTATCACTGAACATCGTTATTATCACTCATGAACACGTTAGTTCTATCATGTAGTTAACATCTGTTTTCCTGAACATCGTGTTTCCTAACGATCGTTGCTTATCACTGAACACTTCTTATCACATGAATATCGTTGCTTCACATGAAACGTTGTTCTCACATGAATATCGTAACGCTTTATCACTCGAATATCGTTAAGTTTATCACCATGAATATCGTAGTATCACTCAGAATATCGTTAGTTTATCACTAAGGAATATCGTTAAGCTTATCACTAGAAATCGTTCGTTACATGAGACCATTCGTTGTTTATCAGGATCGTAGTTTATCACATAGCAAACGTTAAGTTATCACTGAAGGCAAACGTTAAGTTTATCATAGAACATCGTAAGCAAAATACAGTTATCCTGAAATCGTTGTATACAATATCAGGTTGCTATCTAAGGAAATACAGGTATGTTATCATAAGGAAACCTTACAGTTTATCACTGAAAGTTGTTTATCACTAGGAATACAAGTTTATCACTTGACATCTTTTATCACAAGGAACATCTTGATCACTGGAATACGTTAAGTTTATCACAATGAAATCGTTAAGTTATCACAGAACATCGTTGTTATATGAAATCGTTGTTTATCACTGAATTCGTTGCTTTCCCATCAAATTCGTTAGTTTACACTAGATATCGTTAGTTTATCACTAAGAACTATCGTTGTTTATCATAGAATATCGTTAATATCAAAAATATCGCTGTTTATCACTGGAATATCGTTAAGTTATCAATACGAATATCGTTAGTTTGATCACATGATATCGTTAAGTTTATCACCAAATCGTTAAGTTTATCACCATGAATATCGTAGTTTATCACATAGAAATCGACTTATCACAATGAATATGTTAGTTTATCATGGCAACATCGTTAAGTCATACTAAGAATATCGTTGTTATACAGTGTTGTTTATCACATGAAACCGAAGTATCACAAATATCGTTGGCGATACTAATGAAATCGTTAATTATACTGAATATCGTTAAGTTTATCACAGAATATCTTAATTATCTATGGAAATCGTTTTTATCATCTCGAACATCGTTGTTGTATCTAATATGATATGGTATCGTGTTTATACTATGAACACGTTAGTCTCAGGAATATCGTTAAGTTACCCTAAGAAATTAAGTTTATCACACGAACATCGTTGCTTATCACTCATGAATATCTTATGTTTATAAAGAAATCGTTATTTATACAGAACATCGTTAACATCTAAGAAATCGTTATATCATGAATACATTAAGTTTATCACTAAGGAATATCGTTAAGTTTATCACTAAGGAATCTCGTTAAGTTTATCACTAAAGAATATCGTTAAGTTTATCACTAAGGAATATCGTTAAGTTTATCACTAACGTTGTTATCACATATCGTTAAGTTTATCACTAAGGAATATCGTTAAGTTTATCACTAAGGAATATCGTTAAGTTTATCACTAAGGAATATCGTTAAGTTTATCACTAAGGAATTCGTTAGTTTATCACAAGGAATATCGTTAAGTTTATCACTAAGGAATATCGTTAAGTTTATCACTAAGGAATATCGTTAAGTTTATCACTAGGAATATCGTTAAGTTTATCACTAGGAATATCGTTGTTTATCAAGGAATATCGTTAAGTTTATCACTAAGGAATATCGTTAAGTTTATCACTAAGGAATATCGTTAAGTTTATCACTAAGGAATATCGTTAAGTTTATCACTAAGGAATATCGTTAAGTTTATCACTAAGGAATCTCGTTAAGTTTATCACTAAAGAATATCGTTAAGTTTATCACTAAGGAATATCGTTAAGTTTATCACTAAGGAATATCGTTAAGTTTATCACTAAGGAATATCGTTAAGTTTATCACTAAGGAATATCGTTAAGTTTATCACTAAGGAATATCGTTAAGTTTATCACTAAGGAATATCGTTAAGTTTATCACTAAGGAATATCGTTAAGTTTATCACTAAGGAATATCGTTAAGTTTATCACTAAGGAATATCGTTAAGTTTATCACTAAGGAATATCGTTAAGTTTATCACTAAGGAATATCGTTAAGTTTATCACTAAGGAATATCGTTAAGTTTATCACTAAGGAATATCGTTAAGTTTATCACTAAGGAATATCGTTAAGTTTATCACTAAGGAATATCGTTAAGTTTATCACTAAGGAATATCGTTAAGTTTATCACTAAGGAATATCGTTAAGTTTATCACTAAGGAATATCGTTAAGTTTATCACTAAGGAATATCGTTAAGTTTATCACTAAGGAATATCGTTAAGTTTATCACTAAGGAATATCGTTAAGTTTATTACTAAGGAATATCGTTAAGTTTATCACTAAGGAATATCGTTAAGTTTATCACTAAGGAATATCGTTAAGTTTATCACTAAGGAATATCGTTAAGTTTATCACTATGGAATATCGTTAAGTTTATCACTAAGGAATATCGTTAAGTTTATCACTAAGAAATCGTTAAGTTTATCACTAAGGAATATCGTTAAGTTTATCACTAAGGAATATCATTAAGTTTATCACTAAGGAATATCGTTAAGTTTATCACTAAGGAATATCGTTAAGTTTATCACTAAGGAATATCGTTAAGTTTATCACTAAGGAATATCGTTAAGTTTATCACTAAGGAATATCGTTAAGTTTATCACTAAGGAATATCAGTATTATTAACATTTTTCATCGGTAAATAACCATGGACGCATAGAATTGAGTAAAACTACAAAAGAGCTTGCACTGTTCTATCAAACACTTATAACAACCAGCCCCCATTGAACAGAAATTGTAGTTTTTCCGTCTTAGCTAGTCGGCATTATGTTGCCAAGGTGGGAGGTGGGGGGTGGGAGGAGAAGCACGGTCTAGTGTAACGTTTTTACAATAATGATTGTGTCAGTGTGTATTTAGCTAATTCCTCTGTCAAACACTAGTAGATTCTTAACTAGTAGATTCACTAGTAGATTCACAGTGTTGCAGAGGCCTCCAAATTTGGGGTGTAAAGAATAGAACCACCGTTACCTGCCACGCATGCCGTAAGAGACAACTAAGAAGATTTTGCTGAAATCGGATGCACGTGTCCTAAACGTGTAGAAGTATATGCGTTTAAGGGTCTACCAAACCAATGTGCAACGTGTATACACGCTCTTGACAAAGATCAAACATATCACAAAAAGTGATAAAAATTGATCGTAAAGAACGAACGCAAAGAAGAAGAAAAAACACTAGTTGATTAACGCTGAAACAATGTTACTATAATTATTAGATTAAGGCGATGTTGTGGTTTTTATAATAAGTAGATTAACATAATTTTACGGAGTCCATTATTAATTAAAGTGCGAAGTGACTGTGTCTAGAATTCATATATTTCTTTCTCTTCTTCACCTTTCAACTCTCAACAAAGCACAGGTCTTCAAATTTTAAACTTCTTCCAATTCTTTCTTCTCTCTCTTGCCATCCCTTCCAATTCTGTCCATGTTTTACCTATCCTTTTTATATCAGTCTCCAGCTCCTTCTCAGGTATATCTAGGCCTTACCCTACTTCCTTTTCCCTGTGAGTTCCAAAACAGTGCCTGTCTTACAATACCTACTTTCGGTCTTCTCAACGTGTGTCCTATCCATCGCCAGCGTCTCTTCCTTAGCACTTTCTCAACTGGTATTTGCTTAGAGCAACACTGTTCCAACAACTGGTTTGAGCAACACTTGCTTTCCTTAGCACTTTCTCAACTGGTATTTGCTTAGAGCAACACTTTGCTTTTCCTTAGCACTTTCTCAACTGGTATCTGCTTAGAGCAACACTTTGCTTCTCCTTAGCTCTTTCTCTGAGTTCATTACTAGATTTACACAATTGGCCTATTACATTTTCTTCTTTTTTTCTTTTGTCGTCACACTGTTATCGAGTTGTTGCCCGGTATCGTAGTTTTCTGTTTAAAAAATCTTTCCTCATGTTCTGTTACAAAAGACTATGTATACTCTGGAGTTTGGTTGCATTTTTATCAAGTGTCCAAACCACTTCATTATTTGTTTCTCAATGTAATTTATGTAAGGTTTCTGTTCCATTTTCTTTCTTATGCTGATGGCGGTGACTCTGTCTTTTCTGGTGTTTCTAGTAACTTTTCAAAGACTTCACTTCTACATTTTTATTTATTCGTGAAACTTTATCAGCTTTTCTGTATATCTACATCCAAAAATTCTCCATCTTCTTCTTCGAAAGAACCATATCAATCACTTGTTAACCACTCTGTGTGATTTGTATGTGATCTGAGGCTAAGAGCGATTGTGCGTTGTGCCAGTTATGCGCTTACATGTAAGTCAGCACATCTGACTTCTGCAACCCTTTTTTACTAGGTAGCTTCCTAGGTCATCTCGTATGACAGTCGTCTCGTATGACATACCTTGTAGGTCGCATTGGTACTATTCTTTGCTCCCCTTGCGAGCCCCAGCGTCACACGGGCGAAAGCCTCCATCTAATTTGTTATCCACATCCTGCTAGCCTCCATCTAATTTGTTATCCACATCCTGCTAGCCTCCATCTAATTTGATATACATAAGCAAAGTTCTAAAACAAGCAATAATTAACTGATCAATAAAGTATGTTTGCATTGTCGATATACTGACTTGACAGAATTCCTACTTTTAATTGAAAATACACATTGGTTGAGCTGTTGATAATTATAAACTTCTCGGTGTTTTTCTAAACCACCCCTCGTCTGTAATAAAATTAATATCTATATCGGCGGGCCGTCAAGCGGAAAGAATACAAATCAAACACAACGACAATTATTAATTAAAATCTTGTTAAAAAAATGTTAATAAGCTCTTTTTAATATATATATATATTATATATATATATATATATATATATATATATATATATATATATATATATATATTCATCTCGAACCGTTATACGTTACATAGGGCCTGCAAGTAATTTCTCCATACCGCTCTGTCCTGGCAACTCAATCTCTTCCATGGAATTGAGTCCAACATTTCTTGCTTCATTCTTGTGATAAGGTGTGATACGATTATTACAATATTTTCATTGTTCAAAGTTCGTTTTCTATATTTATTTGTGTTGAAAAGTCAATGTTTTACAGTAACCAATTATAAGATATTTATTTATGTTGAAAAGTCAATGTTTTACAGTAACCAATTATAGGATATTTATTTGTGTTGAAAAGTCAATGTTTTACAGTAACCAATTATAAGATAGTTATTTATGTTGAAAAGTCAATGTTTTACAGTAACCAATTATAGGATATTTATTTGAGTTGAAAAGTCAAGGTTTTACAGTAACCAATTATAAGATATTTATTTGTGTTGAAAAGTCAAGGTTTTACAGTAACCAATTATAAGATATTTATTTGAGTATGTTTCCTCTTTCCTCCTTACTCCTCTCCGCTCCTCGTGGAGCATAGGGCCTCAAGAGTTGTTCCCCACTTTTCTCTGTCTCTTGCTGTTTTCTTTATGGTCTCCCAGGATAGTCAAGCACTCTTTAGTTCCTCAAGAAAACTTCGTCTCCATGTCTGTTTAGGGCTTCCTCTTTTTCGTTTTCTTTGCGGGTTCCACTCAAGTGCTTGTATAGAGACACTCAATTTTATCTTCCGTATGGTATGCCCCACCCATCGCCATTTTCTAGTCTTAACCTGGGACATCATGGGTTCTTGTTCGGTTCTTATCTACAGGTCTGTGTCTGCAACTCTGTCAAACCATCTCATTGTGAGAATCCGCTTAAGACATCCATTGACAAAGGTCTGAATCTTATTTGTATTTAACTTGGTGACTCGCCACGTTTCCGAGCTATACAGCAACACAGATTTCACATTTGAGCTGAATATCCTGCGCTTTAACGAGATTTAGATGTTTTGGTAATGTTTATATTGAAGGTTGTTGCTTGGTGGTGTTACTTAGCAAACATAAAGTCTACATTCGGGAGCTTGATTGAAAATTGGTGATCAGAATGAACAGCACAGCAGGTGCATAAATGAGTATGCTCTACAAACAATCTTCATCGAACTGGTAAAGTCAGTCGCCCGACGATGGTTGGAGATATTTCCTAGGAGATCGGAACACCTTTCGACATGTCCGCAGTGCAATGAAGATATTCCAAACTGAAACTGAAGATGAAACCTACAGTCGTAACCATCTTATAAAGGCGTGTCCCTAGAGGGATGAAAGCTTCACCAGTCTGACAACATCAGAAAGGGTAACATGGAAATAAATGTATATACAGTGATTATGTTTGGATTCAACAACTGGTTGTGACTATTCATGGGGAAAAAACAAAGATCATGAGATTGAATATTAATTCCAGAGACCCGATCATATTGAGAGGAGCACCATTAAAGGAGGTGGACACATTTACATATCTGGGAAGTGTTATCAACATTCAAGGTGACTCAGATGAAGATGTTAGGGTAAGAATACAAAAGGCAAGATCAGCATTTGCCATTCTGAAGAACATATGGAGTTTAAGAATGATCAGGAATAAAACTAAGATAATGATATTTAACTCAAATATCAAGCTTGTCCTTCTATATGGAGCGGAGACATGGAGAACAACTAAGGTGAACACCAAAAGTTGCAGACATTCATCAATAGATGCATGCGCATGATACTCTATCTGCGATGTTATGACATAACTACAAACAGGGAACTCTGGGATAGAACAGGACAACGACAGGTGGAACAAGAGATACGAAGCAGAAGGTGGCGATGGATAGAACACACACAGTGGAAATCCCCTAACAGCATCACAAGACAGGCTGTCTGCTGGAAACCCCAAGGGCAATAGAGGTAAGAGGAAGACCCAGGAACACATGGAGACGGGAGTTGGAGACGGAATGCAAGAAAACGGGGAGAGAGTGGATCTGGAAAGGACGGCCTTGGATTGGTGGGCTTGGAAGGCCTTGGTTGCGGGCCTAGGCTTCCGTAGAGGTTAAGGGTGAAAAAGATGTTCGTATTTAGGCGTAGACTAAACAAGCTACAGGTTAGGGTTACTTAATCCGCGAGGGCTTCAACAATTTACATAATCAGTTTTGAGGGCTACACGTTTTTTCTATTACTTGGCATTCCTGTTTTCAAATCCCCGTCAATGATCAACATGGCAACCCGTCCTGTGGGAATACCAGGGAATGTGCCCCTAATCCCGACAATCAACAATTCTATCGAATAGCAAGATACGATCATTAAGTTGTTTCTAACGATGAAACATTTCTATGACTATTCTTATGTCGAATCGCATGTATGTTGTCGTTGCTCACAGGGGGAGCAAAGAATAGTAACACTGCGACATACAAGGCCACTGTTGTAAGAGGCGACTGAGGTAGGAGATTAAGGAAGCTACCCTAGTAAATAAAAATCGTTGAAAGAAATCGGATGTGCTGGCCTACTTGTAGGCGCATAACTGGCACAATGCATAATCGTGCTTAGGCTCAGATCACATACAGATCACAAAGCGTGGTTTAACAAGTGGTCGATATAGAGAATTCGAAGAAGAAGAAGATGTCGAATGGTAATAAATTGTTCAGAAGAAAGGTCATTCTACATTTTCTTCTTGTTTTCTCTAATTCTGTTTTCCTTCACAGTTTCAAGAACAGAGAATATTTATAGAACGGGCTTTTGTGTGCGATTCAAAAATAGAATTTATTCCCGCCTTTTATTATTGAGGTCCACTTTTGCTTGGCCAACGTTTAGCTTTGTATCCACTGTATCGGGGTAACACTGCTCTTTGGTGCGCACTCTCTGTTGGTAGTCTGCTTTATGTGGCCTGAACCATTCAATTTGTTGTTCCTTCATGAAGTTCAGTACTGATGCTGTACCCACTTTTTTTTCCTGGTGTCTTCATTTATAAACCGGTCTCTTCTTGTTACTCCCAGCATTCTGTGTAGACACTTCGTCTCTGTCGTGACTAGTTGTCTTCTATTGTTTGATGTCAACGTCCAGGTTTGGCACTGATAGCATAATGTGGTAACAACAGTTTTTGGGTGTCTTTTTATCCATGTTTAATTTGTGTTTTGTTGGAGATTTATTTGTGTTTTATTGGTGTTTTATTGATGTTTTATTTGTTTTTATGGGTGTTTGAATAGTTTTTGATTGGTGTTTTATTGGTGTTGTATTTACTGCTTAAGAATGCATCAAAAATATATGAAACATATTTTACTTGATTCTTTATCTCCAGTTACCGCATCTATCAAAGAGAACTCAAGCAGTCGGCTTTAAGTCGGAGACTTCAAGTTGGAGGCTTCAAATTGGAGGCTTCAAGTTGGAGGCTTTAAGTTGGAGGCTTTAAGTTGGAGGATGTTGCCAGTATATCTCAAACTTTGAATTGAAAATGAAAATGGTGGCAAATTCTTTACACTGCGTGGCCATCAACTGCAGTAAACGAGTTGCTGATTTTCTAGACAACACTTACACGTTCAGTAGTTTGTCATTGCTTTCTGAGTGGTGAGGTCTATTTTTACCGTTTGTTAGAATCCACGGGGACAAATTTCGTTCCAAACTGCCCGACACGGTGTTTGAACCAGGTTCTCTTGGGTTGTTATCGTTGTCACTACCGATAAGGCACAGACGCTCACAAACTCAGTACTGCTCATATAAAATGGATGTATTTCTACTACATTAATTGTTAGAACACTAATTATAAGTTTTAATGAAACATACAATTTGTTAGAACACTTAAATTATAAGTATTGAATTGTACTACATTACAATTGCGTATGAAACACTTACTTTATAAGTTCTGAATTATACTACGTTAGAATTGTTTTAGAAACACTTACATTATAAGTTCGATTATACTAATAGTTGTTAGAAAAAATTATACTTTTTACATTTTCGGTAATGTAATTTATATATAATCGAAGATATACAAGTACAAAATATAAACATGGTTTTGAACCAGTCCATCATGGTGGTTTCTGGGCTGCCGATAAAACGCGGGGATTACTTAGTGTCTGATCAAACATTTGCCATTTTTGCTGCAATCGTCGATCAGTGGTTCTGCCTTTTTCTTGCAGGATTTGGAGTTATCAGCAATATCCTTTGCATCGCTGTTTTCTGTGTTCAAGGGTTCAATGATACAGTAAACATCACCATGGTAACTATAGCATTTTGGGACGTAATCAAACTTGCGTGTGGTTTTATCGTTCGTTTTTACGGTCCAATCAGTTTATTTGAAAAAGCGTTTGGAAAGTCATGGCAAAATATTACATTTACAAAAATTGGTTATATGCAAGGAATTGCTGGTAATATTTCCTACATGCTAGCTGCATATGTCTCTGTTGAACGATCTATCTGTGTATGTTTTCCGTTTCAAGTCAAACGACTGCTAACTCCAGCGACAACAAAAATCGTCAGTCTTTCAATATCTGTCACCGTTTTCGTGTCTGTTGCTCTAGTTCTGTTTGTTTTTGAAGTAGTATGGGTCGACAGTGAAATCTATAGAACAAAAGTTGCAGTATATCAGTACAGTAAGTTCTACGATTTACATGGGCGTGCCTTCTTGGAGTACTACAAATTTATGGCATTTTTTTTATCCCATGATAAGCCTCTTCACCATGATCGTCTCCACTGTTATCATCGTATTTAAGCTAAGGAAAAGGTCCAGATTTAGACAAAGAGAAAAATCGATATTTGTTGTTACTGGTCAACACTCTATTGTGGTCAAAGAACAAAGTCGTTCAGGACTAACATCCAGGGACAGACAAGTTGTTAAGTTGAGAAAAAGTTTCAGACTAACATCCAGGGACACGTTGTTGTTGCTACTTGTTATCATTGTGACCTACATTTGTAACCTTCTGCCTAGATTCATTCATTTTTTAGTCTCCTTGATAGAATGTGAGTATTACATCTTGAAACTGTATAATAATATTTTTTCATGTGTTGTTTACTCAGTTTTTGTTCTAGATTATCTAAACGCCAGTTCTTTACTTTTCATATATTTCAAAATGAGTTCAAACTTCAGAGACACTTTCCACAAAATATTCCACTCGTCTTGTAAAACAAACAAACACTGAATAATCTAGAACGAAGGTTAGACAAGGAGATATTATCTATAAGTTTTCAATATACACGTCTGGCCGAAAGGGTTAGAGTGCGGCTACCATGCGGGAGACCCGTGTTCAATTCACGGTAAGGTCACGGATTGTTTTCTGTTGTTGACAAAAAGGGAAAAAACCCTAACCTCGACAGCTTCAAACGGCACTTGCACTAGCCATGCGGCCATTAAATCACAGGCTCTTGTCTCATAAGTGTCCTCCTACTAAAAACGGTACTACTTTTTACTAAAAACGGTACTACTTTTTACTAAAAAGGTACTACTTTTACTAAAAACGGTACTAATGTACTACGAGACCAGTAACAATAGTTTCTCAATACATTTTACAGCATATCATTAGTTAATTCTTCTTGGTTTGTTTGTTTGTTTGTTTGGTTTGTTTGTTTGCTTGTTTATTATGTAGTAGATTAAAACCTCTTTAGATTGAGTCACGCCTCTTTCAAACATAATCACGAGACATTTTGGTGTTATATCAGAGCATGCAGGCCAACAAACATGAAAAATAAGAACTAACTTCTTGCGGAGAAACCATGTGGATCTTCTCCATCTGTCTATCCTACTTCAACGTACTTCTTCTTCGAATGCTCCATATTAACTACTTTTAAACCACTGTGTGATTTGAATCTAAGAGCGAGTATACAGTGTACTGTTATGCGCCTACAAGTAGGCTAGTATATCCTATTTCTGCGTGTTGTTTTTTTACTAGTATAGCTCCTCTAGGCCCCTACATCAGTCGCCTCTTACGACAGACCTTGCTTGTCGCAGTGGTACTATTCTTTGCTTCCTTTGCGGGCTCGGCACAATACGGGCGAGCGCATTTCTGACGTTATTAAATTTGAACTTTTCACACATGATGTTATTATTTATATCGATGTGTCTGTGCATCGTGGTGAGAACCCAGGCTGGTCTTTCTTGGCTAGCGCGCATGGTAGGGTTGTTGCAGAGCGAAAAAGGGGCATACAGGACAACTACTTCTTGTATGATAATGGAGGTTGAGGCCGTTACTGCTGGCTTCCATTAGATCTCTGGGACTCCGTTCACTGGGGCATTTGCTTTTTTATGACTCTCAGTCGATGCTTCGGAAGATCCAGTATCTCAGATTGTGGTATGAGTGGATGTCGTCTATAGTAGTTTCCAACTTACAGAGACACACGGGGATCTACTGTCCGTGACATACGGATGTTTGCAGCAGCGAGAGAGTGGACATGCTTGCATCAAAAGCATCGTTTGTTGTGGGATTAATGGTAAATGGATAATGGGGATATTCTTACCTCTTATATCATTCATTCTTTAGTTTCCTTTCTTGGTATCACTCTAGCCAGGGATATAAACTGCATGACAACACTACGACAGCACTGCAACGGCCGTGCAACAGCACGGCGACAGACAACTTGCACTGACAGCATTGACACCTGCAACAGTACTGCGACAGCACTGTAACAGAACTACAACAGTTCCACGTCAGCACTGCGACAGTACTAGAAGTGTGATGTTATTCTGTTTCCTGTTCACCGTCCATCCGGCGTGACACATACAAGGGAAGTAATATAACTAGACAAACAGTTACTGAAAGTATTGACATCCGGCCAGTTACAAGAATATGAGATATTGTTGTCATCAGGAATGTTTATTTTGTTATTAAGATAACTCTATTCTAAAATGGCATCATGACACAGTTAAGGTTCTTGACGATAATACATGTAAAGAGGTTAATGAGTCATGCGTCACGATTTGATAATTTTTGCGATTTCGAACCAATCCCTGAGGAGTTGCAAGTCTAAAGTGCTTAAAGCGGAAAGATTGATTTCAATGCACCGGGTTTTACCAAATAAAGCTCGGTCCTTCTCTGCAGAAATGGTCCGTTATTTGCCGAGTGTAGTGCACAAAGTACGAACTTTGTTTCTCCGGCAACAACCCAAAACATCTAGAAAAATACACTCTGACTATTCTCTACCTGGTTTACACGAAGTGATAATTGGAGTTCTGAGAGGGTTTAGGGGATAGTGGTCTCTGTGGGGCTTTGTGGCAATAGTGGTCTCTGTGACGTAGAGGCAATGTGTTCACATCTCGCTCCAAAGGTATTCTAATTCCCGTGGAGATATATTTTACAAGAGATTCTTGATTTCACTTTCAGTGAGTACGAGATCCTAGTCCTCTCGGAGATGGACGATAACAAGCAAGCCACGTGTTCAAGTTGAGAAAGCCAAAAAAAACTGACAGATTACAATTCAATAAGAATAGGCAGCGAAACCGCTGCCTGGACAAAATAAGTTTTTAAAGTATTAGAGTAGTCATAATTTCTACAATTTTTTTTTTTACATTCCTCAACTGATATAAAGAACCTTGTCGGTTAACCTTGGACATGCAGTCCTTCTTTTTCGTTATGATGTTCATCGGAGAGCTGTTGTAGCCAAAGCCCATACTGGCATACAACATACATGACCAATCTACCTCCATCTTTGTCTTTTAATGATGATCTCAAAGGATGCAGTTTGTTCGTTTTAAAAGCTATTCATTTGCTATTATTTTTTTGGGGGGCCAGAATATTAGCAGGATTCTTCTAAACATTTATTGAAATGTCTTCATGTATGATGGGATCATTCCAGCCCTACTACTTTAATACACTAGACACTGCTTCTTAGACTCACTACTGTGTAACCCTGGACACTCTTCCAGCCCTCACTACTGTATAATAACACTCCCATGACACTGCTTCTTCCAGCACTCACTACTGTGTAATAACACCCTTGACACTGCTTCTTCATGCACTCACTACTGTATAATAACACTCCCATGACACTGCTTCTTCCAGCACTCACTACTGTGTAATAACACTCCTGGACACTGCTTCTTCAGCACTCACTACTGTATATAACACTCCCATGACACTGCTTCTTCCAGCATCACTACTGTATAATAACACTCCAAGACACTCTTTTCCAGCATCACTACTGTATAATAACACTCCCATGACACTGCTTCTTCCAGCATTCACTACTGTATAATAACACTCCAAGACACTCTTCTTCCAGCATCACTACTGTATAATAACACTCCCAGACACTGCTTATATTTTCCAGCATTCACTACTGTATAATAACACTCCCAAGACACTACTATTTTCCAGCATTCCACTACTGTATAATAACACTCCCATGACACTGCTTATATTTTCCAGCTTTCACTACTGTATAATAACACTCCCAAGACACTACTTTATCTTCCAGCATCTCCATACTCAGTCATATGATATAACACTCCCAAGACACTTGCTTTCCAGCATTCACTACTGTATAATAACACTCCAAGACACTCATTTTCCAGCATTCACTACTGTATAATAACACTCCCAGACACTGCTTATATTTTCCAGCATTCACTACTGTATAATAACACTCCCAAGACACTACTTATATTTTCCAGCATTCACTACTGTATAATAACACTCCCAAGACACTGCTTCTATTTTCCAGCATTCACTACTGTATAATAACACTCCCAAGACACTGCTTCTATTTTCCAGCATTCACTACTGTATAATAACACTCCCAAGACACTGCTTCTATTTTCCAGCATTCACTACAGTATAATAACACTCACAGAACACTGCTTCTATATAATCTTAGTATTTAGATTTTGCTTTTAGAAGTTCATCGCCTGCTATGAATACATGCGTAGTCATGGTGCTTGACTAGTTGTTGCGTGAAAGCTTGCTTTCTTTATCACAAGTGTCCCTCGACATTGAGGCGAGCCTTCAGACTTCAGATTTACTGAGCATATGAAATCGATAGCGATGAAATAGAAGAAGAAACTAATATCTATTTTCTAATTCTGTTTTGCCTTTCAGCATCAAGTCGAAAAGGAACACCTGGAGCGAACATCTCTATGCGCCTTGTCTTTCTTTCTTTTCTTCGGTCCTGATTTGCCTCATAGCTTCAGGGTAAGAAGAGATTTATAGAACGGGCTTTTGTATGAGCTGCATAAACAGTGTCTTTTGTCGTATCTGTTATCTATGAGGTCCTCCTTTTGCGTGGTCGGCCTTTTGCTTTATATCCAGTGTATCAGAGTAATATTGCTCTTGTGTCGCTCTCCCTTTTTGGTAATCTGCTTATGTCATTTAACTTGTTGTTTCTTGATGAAGCTCAGTACTGATGTACCCACTTATTTTCATCCAGTGTATCAGAGTAATATTGCTCTTTGTGTCGCTCTGCCTTTTGGTAATCTGCTTATGTCATTTAACTTGTTGTTTCTTGATGAAGCTCAGTACTGATGTACCCACTTATTTTCATCCAGTGTATCAGAGTAATATTGCTCTTTGTGTCGCTCTGCCTTTTGGTAATCTGCTTATGTCATTTAACTTGTTGTTTCTTGATGAAGCTCAGTACTGATGTACCCACTTATTTTCATCCAGTGTATCAGAGTAATATTGCTCTTTGTGTCGCTCTGCCTTTTGGTAATCTGCTTATGTCATTTAACTTGTTGTTTCTTGATGAAGCTCAGTACTGATGTACCCACTTATTTTCATCCAGTGTATCAGAGTAATATTGCTCTTTGTGTCGCTCTGCCTTTTGGTAATCTGCTTATGTCATTTAACTTGTTGTTTCTTGATGAAGCTCAGTACTGATGTACCCACTTATTTTCATCCAGTGTATCAGAGTAATATTGCTCTTTGTGTCGCTCTGCCTTTTGGTAATCTGCTTATGTCATTTAACTTGTTGTTTCTTGATGAAGCTCAGTACTGATGTACCCACTTATTTTCATCCAGTGTATCAGAGTAATATTGCTCTTTGTGTCGCTCTGCCTTTTGGTAATCTGCTTATGTCATTTAACTTTTGTTTTTGATGAAGCTCAGTACTGATGTACCCACTTATTTTCATCCAGTGTATCAGAGTAATATTGCTCTTTGTGTCGCTCTGCCTTTGGTAATCTGCTTATGCATTTAACTTGTTGTTTCTTGATGAAGCTCGAGTACTGATGTAACTTATTTTCATCAGTGTATCAGAGTAATATTGCTCTTTGTGTCGCTCTGCCTTTTGGTAATCTGCTTATGTCATTAATGTTGTTTCTTGATGAAGCTCAGTACTGATGACCACTATTTTCATCAGTGTATCAGAGTAATATTGCTCTTTGTGTGCTCTGCCTTTTGGTAATCTGCTTTGTCATTTAACTTGTTGTTTCTGATGAAGTAGACTGATGTACCGACTTATTTTCATCCAGTGATCAGAGTAAATTGTCTTTTGTCGCTCTGCCTTTTGTAATCTGTTATGTCATTTAACTTGTTGTTTCTTGATGAAGCTCAGTACTGATGTACCCACTTATTTTCATCCAGTGTATCAGAGTAATATTGCTCTTTGTGTCGCTCTGCCTTTTGGTAATCTGCTTATGTCATTTAACTTGTTGTTTCTTGATGAAGCTCAGTACTGATGTACCCACTTATTTTCCTGATGTCTTCATTTCTAAACCAGTATTATATGCCCTAAACGGGTGTCCTCGCTCTAAGGTCAAGAAAATAGTGATACTAGTAATGTTTATATTGACACGTAGACAGGACATTGAATCATATTACAGGTATGTGCCATGACAGCTACACAAACAGAATACAAGAAATAAAAAAGTATGGAAATTTGGAAAAAGTAATGGAAGGTCAAAGTAAGAATAACACTTTCTACTTTCTGTTCAAGGTGAGGTCAAGTTTAAACAAAGACGGTTCACCTGGTGTAGAAGGAATTTAAGTTACATAGAAGAAAGTTATAAACAGAGACGGTTCACCTGGTGTAGCAGGAATTTAAGTTACATAGAAGAAAGTTATAAACATTCTTAAACGTTTATTTCATTCTTTTGATATTACGTTCCAAATTGTATCTCAATTCTGTGGAGCACTAAAGCAGTCCCTAGAGTACATCCTGCAAGATTGCACCAACCTTTGAAGTCGTAGAAAGCACGCCTGTATGGCAGGGGACACTGATGATAAGGAAAGCATTCATTCAGCAAAATCAGTCAGAAGCGCCATACCAGACGCCCTTACTACGCCTGAATTCATGGCAGGCTAACGCAAATAACAAAAAAAGAAGATTGCCCCAGCTTGAGCAATGTGAGAATGGAAATATGGAAATATGACCAACAGAAACAATCCTACAAAACAAACCCGGTGAAGTCCTGGTGAAGACCTCAAGCGCACCGCCCTGTTTATGACACCGGAGTAGTCGCATAGCAGAAAATTGATCGCAGAAGAAGAAGAAAGTATCTCAATTTTTTCTTTACTTTCCAGACATCAATTTAGGCCTCCAGCTTGATCTTCTCCACCGCCCGTGTGTTCTCGGGACCCGCAAAGGAACTACACAAAAATATAACACTGTGAACTATAATGCGTGTCGCAAGAATCTACTGAAGTAGTGAAGTAGGGAAGCTATCCTAGTAAATAAAAAGCGTCTCAGAAATTGGATGTGCTGGCCTTCTTGTAGGCGCATAACTGGTACAACGTACAATCGCTCTTAGGAATCAGATCACAGTCAAATCACAAAGAGTGGTTTAACAAGTGGTCAATATAGAACGTTAGAAAAGAAGAAGATGAAGAAGAAGAAGAAAAGAAGGTCGTCTGAACCGGTCATGTCGTTTCAAATTCAATACTTACTTTATATTTATGTTTTAGTTATTTCAGTATTTTCGTGTTCGTATATGTTTTCTTGATAAAGACCTATAATCGAAACGTCTAATCTTGTCATTTGTCATATTTAATCATTTATTTTTCCTTTCCTTATGTAACACTATTTTTTTTTTTTTTTTCCGATACAGAAGCACTTGAGCTGAAAGCTCTTCGGCTCGGTGTCATGGACATCGTAACCCTTAGGCTCGGTGCCCCGAACACCGTAAATCTGGGGAACCTGTAGCTTTTCTGCCAGTCCGCGGAGTTGAACCCGCACTTACAGAGGACTAGTCACCCGTAGTCCAACGCGTTGCGAACACGCTGGACACGCGGGCAATGTAACACTGTTATATACCTGTTTAGGTCCATGTCATCTTCTCTAAGTATTCTGATATCTAAGTTATCCTTTCGGTTTCATTTCAGATTTTTATAGTGTCGGTTTTTGTCAGGTTATGTTTGTTCTTAACTTTGCTGAGAGAGGCAAGAAATATCGGTCTCAGTTCCATGAAGGAGATTGAGAGAGTTGCCCATGATAGAGCGGTATGGAGAAAGTGCTTGCAGGTCCTATAACGGTACGAGAGGAATTATGATATTATTATGTTTGTTCTTATTTCAATATCCTTCATTCCCCGTTCTCGTCCATGAGTTACCAATACTTACAAGGGGAGGAAAGAATAGTAACACTGCGACCTACACGCCATGTCGTAGGTAGGAGCCTAGGGAAACTACCTATTATTTAAATAAAAAGCGCCGCAGAAATGAAATTGGATGTGCTGGATTACTTGTAGGCGCATAACTGAAATAACGTCCAATCGCTCTTAGGCTCAGATCACATACATGTGACAAAGAGTAATTTAACAAGTGGTGGATATGGAGCGTTTGAAGAAGAAGAAGTACTGTAGATTCCTTTTCATTATTTGTTAGAAGTAAACTGAGACATTATTTGTTAGAAGTAAACTGAGACATTATTTGTTAGAAGTAAACTGAGACATTATTTGTTAGAAGTAAACTGAGACATTATTTGTTAGAAGTAAACTGAGACATTATTTGTTAGAAGTAAACTGAGACATCATTTGTTAGAAGTAAACTGAGACATCATTTGTTAGAAGTAAACTGAGACATCATTTGTTAGAAGTAAACTGAGACATTATTTGTTAGAAGTAAACTGAGACATCATTTGTTAGAAGTAAACTGAGACATTATTTGTTAGAAGTAAACTGAGACATCATTTGTTAGAAGTAAACTGAGACATCATTTGTTAGAAGTAAACTGAGACATTATTTGTTAGAAGTAAACTGAGACATTATTTGTTAGAAGTAAACTGAGACATTATTTGTTAGAAGTAAACTGAGACATTATTTGTTAGAAGTAAACTGAGACATTATTTGTTAGAAGTAAACTGTGAGACTTCATTTGTTAGAAGTAAACTATGAGACTTCATTTGTTAAAAGTAAACTGAGACATCATTTGTTAGAAGTAAACTGAGACATTATTTGTTACAAGTAAACTGAGACATCATTTGTTAGAAGTAAACTGAGACATTATTTGTTAGAAGTAAACTGAGCCATTATTTGTTAGAAGTAAACTGAGACTTCATTTGTTAGAAGTAAACTGAGACTTCATTTGTTAGAAGTAAACTGAGACTTCATTTGTTAGAAGTAAACTGAGACATTATTTGTTAGAAGTAAACTGAGACATCATTTGTTAAGAATAAACTGAGACATTATTTGTTAGAAGTAAACTGAGACATCATTTGTTAGAAGTAAACTGAGACATTATTTGTTAAAAGTAAACTGAGACATTATTTATTAAAGTAAACTGAGACATTATTTGTTAGAAGTAAACTTTAGACATTATTTGTTGAAGTAAACTGAGACATTATTTTTAGAAGTAAACTGAGACATATTTGTTAAGTAAACTGAGACATTATTTGTTAGAAGTAAACTGAGACATTATTTGTTAGAAGTAAACTGAGACATTATTTGTTAGAAGTCAACTGAGACATTATTTGTTAGAAGTAAACTGAGACATTATTTGTTAGAAGTAAACTGAGACATTATTTCTTAGAAGTAAACTGAGACATTATTTGTTAGAAGTAAACTGAGACATTATTTGTTAGAAGTAAACTGAGACATTATTTGTTAGAAGTAAACTGAGACATCATTTGTTAGAAGTAAACTAGACATTATTTGTTAAAGTAAACTGAGACATTATTTGTTAAGTAAACTGAGACATTATTTGTTAGAAGTAAACTGAGACATTATTTGTTAGAAGTAAACTGAGACATTATTTGTTAGAAGTAAACTGAGACATTATTTGTTAAAAGTAAACTGAGACATTATTTGTTAGAAGTAAACTGAGACATTATTTGTTAGAAGTAAACTGAGACATTATTTGTTAGAAGTAAACTGAGACATTATTTGTTAGAAGTAAACTGAGACATTATTTGTTAGAAGTAAACTGAGACATTATTTGTTAGAAGTAAACTGAGACATTATTTGTTAAAAGTAAACTGAGACTTCATTTGTTAGAAGTAAACTGAGACTTCATTTGTTAGAAGTAAACTGTGAGACTTCATTTGTTAGAAGTAAACTGAGACATCATTTGTTAGAAGTAAACTGAGACACTATTTGTTAGAAGTAAACTGAGACATCATTTGTTAGAAGTAAACTGAGACATTATTTGTTAGAAGTAAACTGAGACATTATTTGTTAGAAGTAAACTGAGACATTATTTGTTAGAAGTAAACTGAGACTTCATTTGTTAGAAGTAACCTGAGACATTATTTGTTAGAAGTAAACGGAGACATTATTTGTTAGAAGTAAACTAAGACATCATTTGTTAGAAGTAAACTGAGACATCATTTGTTAGAAGTAAACTGAGACATTATTTGTTAGAAGTAAACTGAGACATTATTTGTTAGAAGTAAACTGAGACATCATTTGTTAGAAGTAAACTGAGACATTATTTGTTAGAAGTAAACTGAGACATCATTTGTTAGAAGTAAACTGAGACATCATTTGTTAGAAGTAAACTGAGACATTATTTGTTAGAAGTAAACTGAGACATCATTTGTTAGAAGTAAACTGAGACATCATTTGTTAGAAGTAAACTGAGACATCATTTGTTAGAAGTAAACTGAGACATCATTTGTTAGAAGTAAACTGAGACATCATTTGTTAGAAGTAAACTGAGACATCATTTGTTAGAAGTAAACTGAGACATTATTTGTTAGAAGTAAACTGAGACATCATTTGTTAGAAGTAAACTGAGACATCATTTGTTAGAAGTAAACTGAGACATCATTTGTTAGAAGTAAACTGAGACATCATTTGTTAGAAGTAAACTGAGACATCATTTGTTAGAAGTAAACTGAGACATCATTTGTTAGAAGTAAACTGAGACATCATTTGTTAAAGTAAACTGAGACATTATTTGTTAGAAGTAAACTGAGACATCATTTGTTAGAAGTAAACTGAGACATCATTTGTTAGAAGTAAACTGAGACATCATTTGTTAGAATAAACTGAGACATCATTTGTTAGAAGTAAACTGAGACATTATTTGTTAGAAGTAAACTGAGACATCATTTGTTAAAGTAAACTGAGACATTATTTGTTAGAAGTAAACTGAGACATTATTTGTTAGAAGTAAACTGAGACTTCATTTGTTAAAGTAAACTGAGACTTCATTTGTTAGAAGTAAACTGAGACACTCAAAACGGTTTACATTTTCTATTTTCTCTCTCCCTTGATAATAATATACTTGGTCATGTTTGTTTATAAACTGTTATACATTTGTTTCTTAATATTGTTTGAAGACTGAAGGGTCTGAAGCAGAAGGATTGATTTCATTGCACCGGGTTTTACCCCACAATCTCAGGCCTTCTCAGCAGAAATGGCACGCCACCTGCCGAGATCAGTGCACAAAGCACGAACTCCGTAGCACCGGAAACAATCCTGGGGTCTCTGGAAAAAACTGTACTTGTGAACAGAACGGCGCTGTCCGGATTCAAACCACCGACCTACGGAACGTGAGGCCAGATCTTAAACACTTAGCCACATAGATCCCCAAAAGTTTGAAGTTTAAGGAGTCTGCGACATACAACATGCTGAGAACCACTGTAATAGTACTATAGCTGCAAAAGGTCAAGGCTACAAAACTGCACCATATTGCAATCTGTGAAGCGTGACCTAGCTATTTGACCTGATTAAGGATGCGTGAATAAATGTCGCAGGAAGTTGTCCCATAGCTAAGGACACGTGATTCACGGCCGTGTATCCTAGTTTCCAAGATATACTAAACTTGAAAACTGAACTTTATCAAGAAAGAACAAATTAAATGGTTCGGCCACATAAGCAGATTATCAACAGACAGTGCCATTCAAATAGAAATCTTATTCCGATACAGTGGATACAAAGCAAAAGGCCGCCCACGGACATCAGAAATCTTCTTCTTCATTGAACTCTCTATATTGACCACTTGTTAACCACTATATTATTTATACGTGATCAGAGCCTAAGAGCGATTGTATATTATACCAGTTATGCGCCCATCCGATTTCTGCCATGCTCTTTATTTACTTGGATAGCTTCCGTAGGTCCTACCTCAGTCGCCTCTTACTTACTACCTCAGTCGCCTTATAGGTCACAATGGTACTATTCTTTGCTTCCCTTTCGGGCCCCGGCACCACACGGGAGGGACATCAGAAATAATATGTTTTTTATATATGGCCTTTTTCTTCTTTACAGACGGTCCAGTTGGCAAGTGTTTTAATGTGACAACTTCTGGTTTTTCGCTTGTCTTTCTGTCCTTCAGCTCATCCCAAAGTTTCTTTTCAAAAGATTCTGCACCTTTGCATAATGTTGTTTTCCACATAACTCAGTCATCAGCTAGCTTTTTTCCTATTTGTTGGGACCATTGAAAAGTTATTAATTGAGGACTTGCAGACATCTTTATATCTGAGCCGCCCGTACTCTTTCATTTATGTATGTAGGATATGATTGGTCGTAGGTGTGGCTGTCAGGTCTGACTCTAGTCTTAGTTGCATATTCAAGGTTGTTTATTGTTATTCTAATGATGTTCGCCTTGATTTCCTTCCACTTGTTATAATAGTGTGGCTGTGCATATTAACACATGCCTCAGTTCAATCTTCATATCAATACCACGAATAGTATTTCTCAGGCTTTATTGTTGCTTCCTGTTACCAGTAAAAGTTACTGAATGATCAAAGTTGATACAAAATTAGGGCACACACATACGTTCTCTCGTCCTTTTGAGCAATCTGAATATTTTAGAACTTTTATACAAACTTAGCTGAGAGAGGCAGGAAATATTGGACTCGATTCCATGGAGGTGGTTGAGCTAGTTGTCCAGGACAGATCGGTATGGAGAATTTGCTTGCAAGCTCTATGTAACGTATAACAGTATGAGATGAGTATGAAAATCGAAAATCGTGGCATATCCCAAAGGACGAAGCCATCAAACCAGTAAACAAGTCGTTGATTTTCCAGGCACCACTTATACGTTCAGTAGTTTGCCCTTGCTTTCGAGAACGGTGGCGCATGTCCTTTGTTAAAATCAACTGGAAACAATTTGCAAGCAAACTGTCCGCAGCGTGATTGAACTCAGGGAAAGTCGGGCTAATAGACAGAGTCACTAACCTAGGCCAAGACGCCACAAGATGAGATAAAAATCCAAATGAAGAACTTATTAAGACTGATTGAGCATTGTGTAGAATGTCACAGGACATAGGTTAGACAGCTCTTCGATAGAAGAAGATGAGAATAGAAGACATGGACATTCAAAGAAACATGAGAAGAACTGAGGAAGAAGGAAGATTGTGGCATGACATGAGAAACAATTGATAGAATAGCAAGCAGCGGCAGAACGACAACAATGGAACTCTCTTGTGAAAGATTATGGCATGACATGAGAAACAATTGATAGAATAGCAAGCAGCGGCAGAACGACAACAATGGAACTCTCTTGTGAAAGATTATGGCATGACATGGGAAACAATTGATAGAATAGCAAGCAGCGCAGAACGAAAACAATGGAACTTGTGAAAGATTATGGCATGACATGAAACAATTGATAGAATAGCAAGCAGGCAGAACGACAACAATGGAATCTGTAAGCCGAAATGTCCATCAATGCGCGAACAGGATATACATATATATATATATACAGAGGCGACTCGTCATTACGGGCCAGTGGAGCCTGACCCCACCAATAATCGAAAGGGGGAATAACTTCCCGAATAGACAAATAATAGTAAATACTTCAAAACTCATGATTTTTCCGAAAATTTATGTCTGTGCCCACCAAGAGAAATGACCACGAGCCGCCACTGTATATATATATATATAGTAGATAAGGAAATGTTATTGAAGTAGCGGAGATGAGATCATTGATTACTAGGCTCATCATCACTCATCATCATCATTATAACACTTCAATGAATAACTACTTGTGCTCCGATCTCTTTTTTGCTTCTCTGCCTTTTGTTTAAGATCTTCTTCAAACGCTCCATATCGACCTCTTGTTAAGCCACTCATTGTGATCTGTATGTGATCTGAGCTTAAGAGCGATAAGTGATGCGCTTATAAGTAGGCCAGCACAACCTATTGCTGCGATGCTATTTATTTACTAAGGTAGCTTCCCTAGGCCCCTATCTCAGTCACCTGGTTAATACATGCCTTGTAGGTCGCAGTGGCACTATCATCTGCTTCCACTGCGAGCCCCGGCAACATACGATCGTGTCTAAGATCACAGTGTAGTGCTCCCTTGATCGCAAACAAAGGGTGGGAGCCTTCATTGAATCAATGCCAACTAAACAAATTCAGAGCATCTGTCATTCGAAAGATTGATGACTCTCTGAGTATTTTATACGGTCAACCGTATTTGTGGCCACCTGTTGTAGCACTACCGGTTAAGGATTGAGATAAAAAACCAAAAAACAAAAACCGATAATTTAAGAAATATTTGCCAAATCAAAAAACCTGTGTATCTTTTATGCAACTGGTTGTCTAGAGAATTGAGTGTACTGGGAATTGAACACTTTCTATATGTTCACAAATGCACCTCACAGGCACAAAGTTATCCTGACGTTTCCAAATAACATTGGTAACAGTTCATTTGATAATCCTCAACATGTGTTCCCATGTAGTGCTTTCTCATCATATCATTCAATTATGTCTCATTTCCGTCACCAAGCGCTACGACGCTATACAACACAACACCTTGATGAAGACACACAAACTGTGTGTATGAATTGCCGCCGAAGCTACTTAGTAAGTGATCTGACGCTAACACTTTTACTAGTTCAAATGATCTATTGCATTTGATATCGCAATGACTGTATTAACACTGTTTTAACAAAGAAAAATTATTTTTAAAATATGCATTTTGTTTTAAACAAAAAAAAAAGGAAATAAATACATTTTCTGAATTTGTTCTGTTTAAATCAAATTCACAAAATCCGAACATTTCTTTTTTTTCCCGTTCCATCTGAGTGATCTGCGAGTGTTCACGGTTCAGTGAAACCCAGAAATGAAGGACTAATGGGTAAAAGGTCAGTGTTAGCTCAGAAATGGGATAACTGCCAGACTTTTACATTTTTAAACGTTCAGGTCGCTTTCACATTTACTGAACATTATTCGCTGCATTCTTCAGAAAGTCTTAGTTCAATCATCGTTCCTTGGACACATAGTTATTTAGTAGCAGTTACTTCTAGATTTGGTTCAGATGTAAAAGGAGATTTGTTTGTATAATTTTCACGATTTAAAGTAAAAATGGAGATACTATTGCGGCGACAAATGTTGATTAAACAGGATTTTTATAAATTGTTTATTATTATTAGTTTATATTTGATGTCGACTTTTACTGCTGCTGTTGTTACA
Organism: Arion vulgaris; assembly: GCA_020796225.1. Taxonomy (NCBI): domain Eukaryota; kingdom Metazoa; phylum Mollusca; class Gastropoda; order Stylommatophora; family Arionidae; genus Arion; species Arion vulgaris. Next base: position 28,256,867 of record CM036768.1, on the reverse strand, counting down.
GAGAAACACGGTTTGTTATTACTTGTTGTTACTAGTATTTTCTGTAATAGCAGTAGTGGAGATGATGGAGTAGTAGAGATTGGTAGTTGTAGTAGATGAGTGTAGTTGCAGTGTGGTAGATGATGTGGTATGATAGTAGTAGATGAAGTGGTAGTTGCAGTAGTGGTAGATGATGTGGTAGTAGTAGTAGATGATGTGGTAGTTGTGGTAGTGGTAGATGAAGTGGTAGTTGTAATAGTGGTAGATGATGTGGTAGTAAGTAGATGATGGTAGTTGTGGTAGTGGTAGATGAAGTGGTAGTTGCAGTAGTGGTAGATGATGTGGTAGTTGTTGTAGGGTAGATGATGTGTAGGTAGTAGATGATGTGGTAGTGGTAGATGATGGTAGTTGTTGTAGGGTAGATGGTGTAGATGCTGTTGTAGTTGTAGCAGTGGTAGGTAATGTTGTAGTAGTGGTCGGTGATGTTGTAGTAGTGGTAGATGGTGTGATAGTTGTAGTAGTGGAAGATGCTGTAGTAGTTGTAGTGCATGTAATTGTAGTGCATGTAGTTACTAAGCTAATGTATTAGTAGGGGTTGAGGATGTTGTGGTAGTAGCTAGTGTTATATTGTAATGATGATGTTGATGATGATGATAATAATGAATATGATGATGGTGGCATCCTGCTAGTCTTGAGAGACAAGTTAAGTAGCCTCCATGGTGGATTTTATTTCTGAATTCTTTTGGAATGTTTTATGTCAGCAATTTTTCTTATTCTGAATTGACCAGTCTCATGTGCGTTTTCAGAGTCTGTTTCCAGCTGGACTTGTCTCTGGTAAGCTTCCCCCAATCTTTTATATTGTCTGTTGTCTTTACACATGTGGATGATGGAAATGGTTGTCCACTCTTGCCATTAAGCGTAGGGGTGGGAGTTTTAATGTACGTTCCATGGCCAGATGAGTCGCCCTTGTTGTACTATCAATCGATCTATCTATTCTCTAATCCTGTTTTGTCTTTCAGCGTCAGGTCGAAAAAGGAGACACTTGTTGTGTTATATCTGTGTTTAATTATTGTATAGGAAGAAACTATATTGTTTCTCGATTTGTAGATTTATTTATTGATGTGATCGTCATCCCTGAACTTCGGTTACTAACCATATATGCACCGATCTTTTTCTTACATAGGGTGATCTCAGCAGCAGAGCATGAACTCCGTATCGTCGTGTTTTGTGCAATACTCTCGGCAGTGTTCGTCACATTTCTGCGGAGAGGGAACAAGCAATATGGCGTAAGACCTAGCTCAATGAAGTCAATCATTCGTTTTTAGACCCTTTTTAAAAAAATCACATCGGACGGAATAATTATCAAAATAGCTTGCACAAGAAGAAGAAGACGAAGAATGTAGACAGCAGAGTTATGTATATATTAACCAGAATAAATTGCAGGCCCTAAATAATGAAAAACTGCCAGAACTAAAAGAAACACTAAGTAAGATGAATACCATAAGAAGGATTGTGCTACAGTGGATACCAGCACACTGTGGCATACAAGGAAACGGGAGAGCAGACAAATTAGCTAAAGAAGGAGCAGCACAGGAACAAAGGAATCAAGTAATCAATTTCCAGGAAAAGAAAACACTCATCAAGGCTATTAGAAAAGAAGACCAACAAAGAGACAATTGCCACTATCTAGATAGAGCAAGGCAGGGGATATTGTTTCAACTGGATACAACAGAATGAACAGACACTTGAAAAATGAAAATCGTGGCATATTCTAAAGGACGTAGCCATCAACCACAGTAAACGAGTCGTTGATTTTCTAGGCACCACTTATACGTTCAGTAGTTTGTCATTGCTTTCTGAACGATGAAGTCTATTTTTACCTTTTGTAAAATCCCACGGAAACGAATTTGCTTCCAAACTTGCCCACCGTGGGGTTTGAACCAGGTACGCTTGGGTTTGTGATCGAACTCACTACCGATTGAGCTACAGACGCTACACGAACAGACACTTACACAGACTAAAACTAGTTTCATTACCCACATGTGCTTGTGGACAGACCGCACAGACAGCCGAACACATCCTGCAAGACTGTCACCTCGTGAAACAACTGCGGACAAAACACTGACTAACAGAGACAGACATCAACACAAAACTATTTGGAAGCCTTAATTAACTAGCAAATCAAACAACATACATTCAGAGAACGGGACTCATTGTGTAGACATTGGACATCAGTGAACGAGAAGAAGACCTTGAAGAACTAACAAAGACAACAACATACATTCAGAGAACGGGACTCATTGTGTAGACGTTGGACATCAGTGAACGAAGAAGAAAACCTTGAAAGATTACTGAATATTAAACAATTAAAATAAAAATTACGATACATCTCAAATTAGTTTTTATATTGTTGGACTTTTCATGAACTGGACAGAAATCTTCAAAAACTAACAAAGACAAGTTTCAACATCATCAGAGGAACAACTCATTGTTATTTAGTGAACGAGAAGAAACCTTGAAGAACTAACAAAGACAACAACATACATTCAGAGAACGGGACTCATTGTGTAGACGTTGGACATCAGTGAACGAGAAGAAGAGGAAAACCTAAACATTGATTATGAATATTTATAAACAAATTAAAATAAAAATTATCATACATCTTTCTAATTAGTATTTTATATATTTTATTTTGTTCTAGGATTTTCCGTGAAATACTTGGACAGAAATTTCAAAAATATCAAACTAGAATGTGATGGAAGTGTTTCCACAGCATCAGAGGGTGTAACAACATCTATTGTTATTTATAATAATGTTTCCATGCTAGCACTGGTGGAGATGACAGTCGGAGAATGTCCCACTGTCAGGGAAAGCCCACTGGATATTAATATATACACGCTTGCATGTGTTTCTGGGTAAGTTGATACGCTTGCATTGTTTGTAGAATCGAAGCCTTCGGTAAAATAAGGCCGAATAGCTTAGTCGACAAATCGGGAATTCCTGTTAGATGGTGGCTGGTTTTTGTATATGTTTAATAGAACACCTTTTTCTAATTTTACTTAATTCTATGCATTCATTGCTACTTATTGGTGAAAAGTGTTAATAATACTGATATTTCTTAGATTTAAACTGAACTTGTAACGTAATATATCCTTGATTTAGCATGGTGTGCTGTTTTTACAATGAATCAATCTAAATACAACAACACTAGAATGCAAGGATCACATGACAGTTGTGGTCTTATTTCCTAGACTTTTACCTCATTCCGCCGGCCTTATGTTTATCGGAGACCACGGCTGGAGGCATGGAATAGCGAGACATTCGATACGGTATATCTCGTTTATGATTTTGATTTTTTTCGATCCAGAAGCACTTGAGCTTTTCAGCTCTTCGGCTCGGTGCCATGGACATCTTAACCTTCGGTTCGGTGCCACGAACACCGTAAATCTGGGGAATCTGTGGCTTTTTTGCCATCCCGCGGAAATGAACACGCACACACAGAGGGATAGTCACCCGTAGTCCAACGCGCTACGAACACGCTGGGCAGACGGGCATCTCGTTTATGATAAAGAGATCTACTTTATGAGGATGAAGATCAGCTACAACATTATACGAATTCATTGCTAATAGCATGCAGGAAGTACAACATGAAAATCAACACACAAAAGACCGAGACCATGAAAATTAGCAGAACACCAAGCCAAGCAAATATACAAATAGACAACACCAGAGTAAGTTTCTGAATTCAAATATTTAAGCAACATTTTCACAGACGAAGGAAAACTCGATAGAGAAATAGAGACAAGATGTCAAAAAGCAAATGCAGTGACCTACCAGGTGACATCATTACTGCAACACCCAAGATCAAGATGGAATAAAAAGACGAGATAAAAGTATTTTTTTACAAACACAGTGTTAAGTGCCAAACATGGTCTCTGACAGCAAAACACAGGTTACCAGTGTCAAACTAAAATCTCTGACAGCAAAGCATACAGAAAGCTCACCACGAGGTGGAAATAAATGCTTGAAAGAGGTCACCACCAGAAAAATAAACACGAAACGAGGACATAACTAGCAGGACATAACTTATGCAAATATTGAACAATAAATGCAGTGGTCTGACATCTAATGAGAACGGAAATACAACCAACCACAATCAGCATACAAAAAAGAGATCAGGTACTAGAGCCAAGGGAAGACCAAGAAAAGATGGATAGACAATATCAGTGGCGGCTCGTGATCATTTTTGTTGGTGGAGTCAGACACAAATTGTCGGGTAAATCATGGTTTTGGATTAGGTTATATTTATATTTATAAAATAATAAATACACGTTACACATTATTTTTGGTGGGGTCCGCCCCTACAGGACCTTAATGACGAGCCGCCACTGGACACTATCAAGATCACACTAAGTAAACACGAATATAACACAGCAAGGGGCTCATCTGGCACTGGAACGTAAATTAAAGCTTCCACCCCTAGGCTTAACGGAAGGACTTGACAACCAATTCCATCATCCACCTGGGAATAGACAAGAGATAAAGATATATTAAACGTGATGTGGGTAGCCGATAGCAAAGTTGAGTAACTGATTAATTGTATAACTGATTGATAGCACCATCATCACTGCACTTCGGTGAATAACCATGTGTGCTCCGATCTCTTTCTTACACAGGAAGATCTCAGCGACAGTGCACAAACTCCGTATCACCGGCGAGGGTCTTGATGTAATTAAGAAGATGGTGAAAATATTTTGTAGGAATTGTAATTTGAATCTGTTTAATGAATGTTGCCATAGCAGGACTTTAGAGCTTGCTCTTTCGACTCTGAACAGACAAGGGTTTTCGTACGTGCTCACGTTGAACAAGTTACCCACATTTTATCGTCCGTCTCCGATAGGACTAGGAATTCGATTTCACCTGCACTGAGATCAGTGATCTCTGGGAAGATAACATGATGGCTCCACTATGGAGCGAACCGAGAACCTTTTGAATGAGAGGTCATGACCTAACCTCTACGCCACCGAGACCCCACGAAGTCGATAGCACGCTGGGCAAGTGATAACATATCGAGGAGATTCCGTGGTTCCAGCTTTAGCCACACATTTTATGTGTGTACATGATACATGGTTGACTACAGGACATACTGATCCATACTTGGAATCTATCTTGATTCTTACTTGGGAATCTATCTTTGATCCTTACTTGGGGAATCTATCTTGATCCTTTACTTGGGAATCTATCTTGATCCTTTACTTGGGAATCTATCTTGATCCTTTATTGGGAATCTATCTTTGATCCTTTACTTGGGAATCTATCTTGATTCTTTACTTGGGAATCTATCTTTGATTCTTTACTTGGGAATCTATCTTGATTTACTTGAATCTATCTTGATCCTTACTTAGGAATCTATCTTTGATTCTTTACTTGGGGAATATATCTGATTCTTTACTTGGGAATCTATCTTGATTCTTTACTTGGAAACTATCTTGATTCTTTACTTGGGGAATCTATCTTTGATTCTTTACTTGGGGAATCTATCTTTGATCCTTTACTTGGGGAATCTATCTTTGATTCTTTACTTGGGGAATCTATCTTTGATTCTTTACTTGGGGAATCTATCTTTGATTCTTTACTTGGGGAATCTATCTTTGATTCTTTACTTGGGGAATCTATCTTTGATTCTTTACTTGGGGAATCTATCTTTGATTCTTTACTTGGAGATCTATCTTTGATCCTTTACTTGGAGATCTATCTTTGATTCTTTACTTGGGGAATTTATCTTTGATTCTTTACTTGGGGAATCTATCTTTGATTCTTTACTTGGGGAATCTATCTTTGATTCTTTACTTGGGGAATCTATCTCTGATCCTTTACTTGGGGAATCTATCTTTGATTCTTTACTTGGGGAATCTATCTTTGATTCTTTACTTGGGGAATCTATCTTTGATCCTTTACTTGGGGAATCTATCTTTGATCTTTACTTGGGGAATCTATCTTTGATCCTTTACTTGGAGAATCTATCTTTGATTCCCTTTTCTTGGGGAATCTATCTTTGATTCTTTACTTGGGGAATCTATCTTTAATTCTTTACTTGGGGAATCTATCTTTGATCCTTTACTTGGGGAATCTATCTTGATTCTTTACTTGGGAATCTATCTTGATTATTTACTTGGGGAATCTATCTCTGATTCTTTACTTGGGGAATCTATCTTTGATTCTTTACTTGGGGAATCTATCTTTGATCCTTTACTTGGGGAATCTATCTTTGATTCTTTACTTGGGGAATCTATCTTTGATTTTACTTGGATCTATCTCTGATCCTTTACTTGGGAATCTATCTTGATTCTTTACTTGGAGATCTATCTCTGATCCTTTACTTGGGAAATCAATCTTACAAGCTGAAGTCAGACGACGTAGTAGAACCTACAAATCTGAGATGCTCAGAGTGAATCAGATCAGATCTTGAGAAAACCATAGGGAGGCTGCAGTGATACTTAACAAATTGACGTTTTAGGACAAAGTCACGTATGTACGGTATCACATAAACAAGCAAAATGAATAATCAAATTAGGGTTCTACAGGAATATAGATGGGCATTGGTGATAAGAAGGTCAGATGCAACACAATCTATACACACGTTGGATATCATAGCTTTAGACTCTTGATAATGATGATCTCGTTTATAATGATAATGTAGTTTGTGCTGATTCTTATAATGATGATGTGCATAATGATGATGTTCATAATGATGATATTTAAAATGATGATAATTATAATGATGATGTTTATAATGATGATGTTTATAATGATTATGTTTATAATGATGATGTTCATAATGATGATGTTTAAAATAATTATTCTGCTTGTTGATAGGCGTGACACACTGCTTGTGCTTAAGGTAATCATCACTGACCTGGAGATCTCAACTTCACGGACGTTTGGATGTAACGTAACAAGGTTAAGGAAGTCCGGAGAGACGACTCAGACAACATGGACAATAGTGGTCGGTAAATTAGGTAAGAGCAATCAATGATTGACAGATTTGCACAGAACAAAGAGAATCGCATCATCAAGCTGCTTGTACTTTAAGTAACTTGGCTCACATGATAGCAGTCTTGAAAAACTCTCTGTTCTGTGCATGTTGACCGGTGTTGGCAGCTGTCATTCTCAGATCGTCAACGACATCTTGCACCATCGTCTTCTAGGTCTTCCTCTCATTCTTCTTCCAGACACCAATCCCTCCAAAATTATCTTTTCTAGGCACACATCGCGTTTGATGTGTCCGAAATATTTAATTGTTCTTGATTTTTCTTTAATAGCCAACTCTCTTTAATATCACGCTGTTGCAGAACAGAAGCATTTGTTCTTTTCTTTATATCAAGCTGTTGCAGAACAGAAGCATTTGTTCTTTTCTCTTAATATCAAGCTGTTGCAGAACAGAAGCATTTGTTCTTTTCTCTTAATATCAAGCTGTTGCAGAACAGAAGCATTTGTTCTTTCTTAATATCACGCTTTCAGAACAAGCATTGTTCTTTCTGTCCATGAAAATACACTTCCGTTATTTTATTTTTGTGTGTTCGGCCACTATGAATTATGATGTAGTCATCTTTCTTTATTTATCTCCCTCTCCCTCCCTCTCTCGCTCTCCTTCTCCCTCCCTCTCTCCCCATCTCTCCCTTCCCCTCTCACGCTCTCTCTTTCTTCCTGTCTCTTTCCCTGTCTCTATCCCTCTCTCTCTCTCTCCCTCTCTCTCCCCTCTCTCTCTCCCTCTCTCTCTCTTTCTCTCAATCTTGTCATTTCCCAACAAAGAGAATCTAAGCTTTCAAAACTGAGCTTCCGTTACTTTTTTCTGTTCGGTCGCTATGAATTCTGGTGTAGAACTATCTCTCTCTTTTATCTTTCTCATTATCTCTTCTCCCTGTCCTCTCTCTCTCTCTCTCTTGCTCTCTCTTAGCCTTGTCTTTTCTCAACAGAGCATAGACCTTCAACTTATCCTTCAATTTATATTAGTTTTACAAAGACGAAATACGTAAAAACAAAGTAATAAGGATTTTAATACATATGAAATATCTCTCTGTGTGTGCGGTTTAATTCCGCGGGATGGCAGAAAAAGCCACAGATTCCCCAGATTTACGGTGTTCGTGGCACCGAACTGAAGGATTACGATGTCCATGGCACCGAGCCGAAGAGCTGAAAAGCTCAAGTGCTTCTGGATAGGAAAAAAAAATACATATGAAAACAAGACACACCAATGTTTCGACCTTCTTTTTCGAAAGTTCCATATCGACGACCTGTAAACCATTCTTTCTGGATTGTATTTTATCTGCGCCCAAGAGCGATTGTACTCTATGCCAGTTATGCGTCTACAAGTAGGCTAGCACATCCGATTTCTGCGACGCTTGTTATTTAATAGGTAGCTTCCTAGGCCCCTATCTTAGTCATCTCTAACTACATGCCTTGTAAGTCGCAGTGTTAATATTTTTGCTCCTTTCAGCCCGTCAGCACACGGACGTAAATGCACGAATATAATATGTCTTTTGGATTTTCCCAGGTGGCAAAATAAAAGAGAACACATTAATTTAAATGAATAAAGTAGAAAACAAGTGATCAAGACATAATGAAGACGGAAGTGAGCAATTTTCTATGTCTATAGCAAATATCAGCTGATTGCTGAAATGTGGAAACCGCTTCACAAGGACGGTAGCCTGGAAGTTCAGACTCCACAATGCCGTCGAATTTGATGCGAGGTCTTAGTCAACTCATAGCCTCAACTGTACTCAGAATGCTACTGGTAAAAAAAGATGTCAACACATAATGTTGGATGTCAATCACCAAAGTGTGACGATCATTGTCAATGAAAATACTGACCGGCTAAACGTGTAATTTACCATATAAAGAGGCAAAAAGCGGTTCTGCTATAATTTTTGCACATTAGCAAATTCAGCTGTTTCTGTTTGAAATGTAGAAACCTGCTGTCATACAACCAGTACGGTAACAGTCAACAGTGGAAGCAGACAAATCTCACTTAAATGTCCGTTCAAGTTGAATGCATGAGGTCATTATCCTAACATTAACAATACAACGCAATTTCATCGAAAGAAAATGTAAAAAAGACGTCATATAAAACAAGATGTCAACACAATAAATTTATGGATGTCAATTCTTTTAAAGAAAAAAGTTGCTAGAAAAACGATACAACTTGGCAATGAAAATATCTGGACCGTGTCAGATACGTGTCAATAATTCAAGCCATAAAAGGGCCAAAATAGCTGTGGTTCATGCGCGCTGATGAATTTATTGCACATTACGATCAGAAGTTCAACAACAACACAATTTTGTAGATAACAGAGCATAACAGGATATGAAACAGCAGACAGAATGTTCTAATAAGATATAACACTGCAAGAACATCAAATGGGAACGACAAGTGCAGTTCTCAAAATAAATTGTTAAAACGAACACTTAACTGATTAGCTAGTGAATTGAAACCAGGTTGTGGCTAATTAAAGTTAGTTCCTATTTTCCCATTGCAGATGTATTTACAAATTCAGATAACAGTTTTCTGATCATTCTAAAACAAATTGATAACGGCGCTCCCATCGGCTTATATGAGCCAATCAGTTACATTTAAACAATAACGAGGGCAGTCAATTCAAGTAACGAATGGTGCCCGACAGTTTCAGTTTGGAATATTTTCATTGCACTCCGGACAAAAAAACAACTGCTGTTACTGCCTGTAGTACAACTTGTTGGGGCGGTGTAGGACAGGTGGGACGTGAGCATTAGGAATTGCGAAGGAGATCGGAGCACGGTCCAGATAAGTGCTCCGATCTCCTTCGCAATATCTCCAACAACTCCCATCAACTAGCCGGACCAGTTGGATGTTGATTGATGAGCTGAGCCTACTCATATAACTGTTGAAGGGGAGGAGGGGGCGTTGTTCGGTCTCCTAGCGACTACCTGTTGTATGAAGACACTAAAATAGATGTTGAATCGGTCCAGCGATTTAATCAGTTTGGAGTTACTTGTTGTACAAGTAGAATAAACTGAGGGGCAGAGTGAGGAATGTGTTTAATCAGTGAACCACAGGAACCATTAGTATGCATGCTCTTCAACATTTGTTGGGGAAGACTGATCACCTATAGGTCTGCCCGGAGTCCAATGACGTCAGTTTCGTAACCAATAACCAATAATCTCTTATCCTATTCGTTTTTTGGCTGCTCCAATCTTCAATCCAAGTTCTTACAATCTAGCATTGACGTGGACTCGTTAAATGAAAATCTTTGTGGCCCCACTCTATGATGCCCGGCATCAGGCTTCCAGAAGTGGCAAAGTCATCATTCTCTAATCTATGTAGCTGTGGTACCAGTTCCATGAAAGCTGAACAAACATTGCTGACATGTCCACATATAAGATTGTGTACGGAGAAAATCATGCACACATCCTGTCTCTCTTTGCGCTAACCAGGGCTTTAAAGTAGTTCTAAACACAAGAACTCACATATGTTGTATAGTAAGAAACTATGGATATGCTTAAGAAATTACAGGCTAAGAGATTTATTGATTGCTTGATTGATTGATTGATTGATACTTCTGAAGTCGGAGACGTCTCGCCTGAATTGCGAGGGACACTGATGACAGGAGCAAAATCAGCAGGAGCACAATACTGTGCGCACTGACTATGCCTGATTTCAAAGCAGACGAACGAGAAGAAGATGAGATTAGGACCATCATCATTGCACTTCGATGAGTAACCATGTGTGTTCCGATCTCTTTCTTACACAGGAAGATCTCAGCGGCAGTGCACAAACTCCGTAGCCCCGGCCAGGATGTTTAATTTAGATGATAACAATATTTTGTATGAATTTTATTTTTAAAATCTTTCTAATTAATTTTTCCTGGGCAGCGGCTTTTCAGCCTGCTCTTCTTGACTTTTGAACTGTTATAGGTTCTTTTACATACTCAACTTGAACACTGGACTCACATTTTATCGTCCATCTCCGATAGGACTAGGAACTCGATGTCCACTACACTGAGATCAGGAATCTATTTTTTTTTTAACTCTCGATGGCTCCACGAGATAGCGAACCGAGTAACTTTGGAACGAAAGGCGAGCACCTAACCTCTACGCCACAGAGACCAACTACAACTAAGAGAATAAAGCAGTAGTGGCTTGTTACATTGCGCACATCCCGAACGACCCAGTTATACTTTATTTTTGTACAAGGACAAGAGGAAGTGAGAAGATGTCGAGGAGCAAGCAAATCAACTGGTTGATACAGCAGTGGTCGAGGAAAGACAGTCAATAGATAGTGCAGATATAATCAATGCGATAAGTTCAGCAGTCTATAGATGACTTTGAAGACATTTATGAATCTACATCCCATATTCAGAGTGAAGGAGATGGGATTGAAAATTGGAACTAAGGAGCGTCTGACCGAATGGATTAGAGCACGGCTCTCATGCGGGTGACTCATGTTCAATCCACGGTAAGACCACGGATTTTTTTCTGTTGTGGGCATAAAGGAAAAATCATAACCTAAACAACTTCGCTGCCACTGCACTAGCCATGCGGCCATTAAATTCCTAATGCTCACGTCCCACCTGTCCTACACCGCCCCAACAAGTTGTACTACAGGCAGTAACAGCAGTATTTTTTGTGTTTATAATATAGTATTATTGTTTTGAATGGATCTTTTGTTGTTGTATCGCCATAATAATTTTGTGAACATCTAATAATCATTTCTATTTTGTCTCAGGTCATAGAGCAGGTGAAAGGGCAGCAGAAAGTCCATCAAACTCAGGATCAGCTCGAACACTGCCAGAAGAAAGTCGGCCAATGTCAGGAGAAAGTCGGACACTACCAGGACATAAATACGGAACACTTGTAGACTCGTATTTGCCCATATACGTAATGGGCATGGCAATACTATCCCTAGCCATAGGACTTGCAGCTGCTTTGTGCTATATTGGTATGTCTGCGTTGAAGGCGAGACGATCTCGAATGATGCACCGGCAGTTCGTCGTTCTAGCAGACAGGATGAAGAGACTGATCCATCCAATGAAACTGCTAGCGAGTCGGACAACGGCACAGGTATGGTGTTCCATTTGATCATATTTCTAACAATTTCACATTAACTACCATATACCATTCCCTGTGTCAGATGAAATGTGGCATATCATTTACAAGACGTAGCCATCAACCACAGCAAACGAATCGTTGATTTTCTAGACACCACTTATACGTTCAGTAGTTTGTCATTGCTTTTTGAACGGTGAGGTCCATTTTTACATTTTCGAAAAAATCACACGGAAACGAAATAGCTTCCAAACTTGCCCCTGCCCTCCCCTCCCCGGAGTTTGAACCAGGTTCGCTTGGGTTGTGATCGAGCTCACTACCGCTTAAGCAACAGACGCCCTGCGTCAAGATAGCGTCGCTAATTAGATATCTTCTTCTTCTTCTTCTTTTTTGCGTTCGTTCTTTACGACCAATTTTAATCACTCTTTGTGATATTGGGCTATCTTTACAAGAAAGTGTATCACTAAGCAACAAAGGTTTCTAGGCCCACTATACGTTCAGTAGTTTACACGTTTTAGGAACTAGTCCATTTTCGATTTCAAAAACCCGGAAAGAATGCTCTAAACTTGCTGCTCTCCGAGGTAACCAGGTGGTTCTATCCTCACTACCCAAATTGAGGCCCAACCTCGAGCGTCTAATTAGATATTATATTGATGTCATTAGCATCAGCAAGTGCCGTCTTTACATCAGAGTTTCTTCTTCTTCACCATTCAAGTCCCCAACGGAGCACAGGTCTTTAACAAACACATTTTTGCAATCTTCTTCTTCTTCTGCGTTCTCACTAGATTGGGATTTCAGATTCTCTAATAAAGGCAGCCGTCTGCCTCAGATTATCAGCCACGCCACACAGTTTGTCTTGGACGGTGGTGTAAGTGGGCCACCTCTTTCTTCTCAAGTCTGCATACTGGGGCAGTTCTGTAGGATATAATTCTTATGATTTCTGCTTCTCCGTTTGTGCCGACCAGTTCCCGCAGTAAGTTTTGGCCACAGTCGTGATGGTAGGTCCGATATTCTTACTGCACGGCTAAATCTCCGAGACAGATTGGCGACCGTAGAATCCGTTATCCCATTCCTCATTGTGAGGGTCGTTGCACCATGTTATGCGCCTTACGGCCTGGTGCATCCGTTTTCTGCAAGCATTTGTTTCGGGTTAGCATTCCCTAGCGGACACATGCATCCGATTTCAGCCAGACCTCCTTAGTCGCGTCTCTTACGACATGCATGGCAGGTAACAGTGGTTCTATTCTTTACATCCCAAATTTGGGCCCCGGTAACCACTCGGACGTTTTTGCAATATCATTTTGTCTATCCCTTTCCATTTTGTGTCAGTGATTCCCAGAATGGCTATGCCTTGATCTTCGAACGTTCCATATCCACCACTAGTTAACCACTCTTTGTGATTTGTATGTGATCTGAGCCTAAGAGTAAGAGCGATTGTACGCTTGTGATTTGTATGTGATCGAGCTAAGAGTAAGACGATTGTACGCTTGTGATTTGTATGTGATCCGAGCCTAAGAGAAGAACGATTGTACGCTTGTTGATTTGTATGTGATCTGAGCCTAAGAGTAACGATTGTACGTTGTGCATTTATGGACCACTAAGAAACAGAATCGATTTCGCGGCGTTTGTATGTGCATCAGCCCTAAGGAGAAGCTTGAAGCGCATTTGATTTGTCTGCGATCCGAGCCAAGAGAAAAACGATTGTACGCTTGCTGATTTGTATGTATAAACTAAGAGAAAGAACGATTGTACGCTTGTGATTTGTATGTGATCCGAGCCTAAGATCGATTGTACGTTGTGCCAGTTATGCGCCTACAAGTAAACCAGCACATCAGATTTCTGCGGCGCTTTTTATTTACTAGGTAGCAACTCTAGGCCCCTACCTTAGTCGCCTCTTACGACATGCCTTGAAGATCGCAGTGTTACTACTCATTGCTCCCCTTGCGAGCTCCGGCAACACACAGGAGTCTTGAACTTCAAATAACTCTCTATCCACTTCTATTTGCTGCAAAACTTACTTATTATTCAATTGTGTTCTTATTGTGATATTTTCTCTGTTTGTTATTTGCTTAGATATTAATTATCTTTTTCATGCTGTTAAATATCAATATTTTATATAGTACCATCATCGTTGCACCTTTTTTTCTGATCCAGAAGCATATGAGCTTTCAGCTCTTAGGCTCGGTGTCATGGACATCGTAACCCTTCGGTTCGGTGCCACGAACACCGTAAATCTGGAGAACTTGTGGCTTTTCTAACAGCCCGCGGAATTTAAACTCGCACTCACAAGAAGCTTGTACCCGTCGTCCAACGCGCTACGAACACGCTGGGCAGGCGCGCAATCGTTGCACTAAAGTAAAACAACGTGGACGCTCCGACATCATAATTACAAAGGAAGATCTCAACGTCAGTGCACAAACTCCGTAGCACCTTCGAGAGTTTTCATTGTAATTTTTAAGGTAGTAAAACGTGTACAGGACTGTTAACGTTTTATTAATTTTGTACGGGCAGCGGCTTTCCAGTCTACTATCGTCGATTGTCAACTACCAAGTGTGTTTTTACGTGCACAACATGATGAGTTGATAAAATGCCAGCCCTAGTTGTGTAGTTGTAATGTCGAACATTGAAATGTGAAACATGGAACATTGATAAAGCGACAGAGTAGATCCTTAATTACTTCGAATGCAAATGCTACAGAAGAATACTTAGAATATCATGGACAGAAAAAAGAACAAACACTTCTGCTCTGCAACAGCTTGATATTAAAGAGTGTTGGATATTACAAAGCATAAATCAAGGAAAATTAAATATTTCGGACACATCAAATAACATTAGTGCCTAGAGAAGATAATTTTGGAAGGAATGATGCCAGGAAGAAGAATGAGAGGAGAACCTAGAAGACGATGGGTGCAAGATGTCATTGAGGAACTGAGAATGAATACTGCTGACGCCGGTCAACTTGTACAAAACAGAGAGTATTTCAGGACTTCTGTCATGCAAGCCAAGTTCCGGAAGGGACAAGCAACTTGATGATGATGAATGTCGATCTATCTAGAAATGCCGATGCGATGTTGCACATTCCCCAGCTTGTGTAGTTGTAGTGACAACCTATCTAGAAATGTCGCTGTAATGTTGCACATTCAGTCACAGTTGTGTAGTTGTAATGTTGAACAGTCTGCATCTTTCGCTGTAATGTTGCACATTCAGTCACAGTTGTGTAGTTGTAATGTTGAACAGTCTGCATTTGTCGCTGTGATGTTGCACATTCAATCACAGTTGTGTAGTTGTAATGTCGAACAGTCTGCATCTGTCGCTGTGATGTTGCACATTCAGTCACAGTTGTGCAGTTGTAATGTCGAACAGTCTGCATCTGTCGCTGTGATGTTGCACATTCAGTCACAGTTGTGTAGTTGTAATGTCGAACAGTCTGCATCTGTCGCTGTAATGTTGCACATTCAGTCACAGTTGTGTAGTTGTAATGTCGAACAGTCTGCATCTGTCGCTGTAATTTGCATATACAACTACAAGTTTGAAATACATATGATTTTTTTGATAGATTATTTCTATTCGTTCATTGTTTTTCATATTATCTTATGTTGCTATATTATAATATTTTATTACATTTTTATTGCATTATGTGTTTATATATATATATATATATATATACTGTTATTATCTTCATTTGCTATCGTAATTGCTATCTTATATTGATATCTTCCTTTGCTATTTCCATTGAAATCATTCTTTGTATCTCTTGCTATCTTCCTTTGCTATCTTCCATTGAAATCATTCTTTGCTATCTTTCTTTGCTATCTTCCTTTGATATCTTCCATCGAAATCATTCTTTGCTATCTTCTTGCTATCTTCCTTTGCTATCTTCCATGAAATCATTCTTTGCTATCTTCCTTTGCTACTCTTTTGTATCTTCCATTGAAATCATTCTTTTGTATCTTCCTTTGTACTTCTTCTTTGTTATCTTCTTTGTTATCTTCCTTTCTTGTTCTCTGATATCTTCCTTTGTCTATCTTTCTTGCTATCTTCCTTTGTATCTTTTTGATATCTTCATTTGCTATTTCTTTATCTTCTTGATATCTTTCTTTGATATCTTTCTTTGCTATCTTACTTTGCTATCTCTTAATCTCTTGATATCTTCTTTGCTATCTTACTTTGCATATCTTTACTTTGATATCTTCTTTGATATCTTACTTTGTATCATTTGATATCTTACTTGATATCTTATTTGATATCTTACTTGATATCTTACTTGATATCTTACTTTGATATCTTACTTTGATATCTTACTTTGATATCTTACTTTGATATCTTCCTTTGATATCTTCCTTTGATATCTTCCTTTGATATCTTCCTTTGATATCTTACTTTGATATCTTACTTTGATATCTTACTTTGATATCTTACTTTGATATCTTACTTTGATATCTTCCTTTGTTATCTTACTTTGCTATCTTACTTTGTTATCTTACTTTGATATCTTCCTTTGATATCTTACTTTGTTATCTTACTTTGTTATCTTACTTTGTTATCTTACTTTGCTATCTTCCATTGAAATCCTTCCTTTATATCTTTCTTTTACTATGTTTGCAGATGCTGGATGCGAACGTACATTGATGTGTCCTGCAGTCGCTGGCAGGAGACCATCACATCAAAACCAAGATTATTCAGAACCTCTTTCTCCGGCACCTTCAGGTTTCTCAGATTATATTGGATTTGATTTCATGCAAACACAATTATCGAACAAGTGTGAAACAATATCAGAAATAAGGTTTTCCCAAAGGAACAACACCGCAAGACACGAACTAGCATCTCAGAGTCCTGGGCAGAGAAAATTAATTAAAACACAAATTGGAAAACAAGTTCTAGACAAAAATATGGAAAACAATTGTAAAGATAAAAGTATTTTCAGTCGCTTTGAAAACACATTTGTTTTCCTAGAAAAATGTGCATTTTTAGAAACGGATTTTTCCGGTGATAGTTGTGTTTCCCGATACAAATTCTTTATTAATTTAAACAAAAATATGAACAAAAATACAACACCACAAAGAGCTCGCGAATTGCTTGGCAACTATTGATTTTGACCTCAGTATTCAGATACACCTGGAGTCTTCTACTGTACATTTGAATGTTAAAGTACCTAAATATTGAGAAGTGTATTAAAACTTAATGGGTAATGGTATACTGGAATTCAATGATAAAAATAATAAAGCATTTCGCATATCTTTCTTTTTTTTCTGTAATCCTGTTTTGCCTCACAGCATCGGGATAAGCAGATATTTCTAGAACGGGTTTTTGTGTGCGCTTCATAAACAGTGTCCTTCATTGCTTCTGCTATCTATGTGTAGCAGCCTAGGGTGTCCTAAACTGGTGCACAGCCCCTTTGGGAAGGGTGAGAAGAAGACAAGAAGAATAAGGAAGAATAGAAGAACGATCGATAGTCTACATTCATCACACACACCACATAAGATATTTAGAATTATATAACAAGGCTGGTACATACATCAACTTATAAGATACTATTCAATTATATAACAAGGCTGGTACATACATCAACTTATAAGATACTATTAAATTATATAACAAGGCTGTTACATACATCAACTTATAAGATACTATTCAATTATATAACAAGGCTGGTACATACATCAACTTATAAGATACTATTAAATTATATAACAAGGCTGTTACATACATCAACTTATAAGATACTATTCAATTATATAACAAGGTTGTTACATACATCAACTTATAAGATACTATTAAATTATATAACAAGGCTGGTACATACATCAACTTATAAGATACTATTAAATTATATAACAAGGCTGTTACATACATCAACTTATAAGATACTATTAAATTATATAACAAGGCTGGTACATACATCAACTTATAAGATACTATTAAATTATATAACAAGGCTGTTACATACATCAACTTATAAGATACTATTAAATTATATAACAAGGCTGTTACATACATCAACTTATAAGATACTATTAAATTATATAACAAGGCTGGTACATACATCAACTTATAAGATACTATTAAATTATATAACAAGGCTGGTACATACATCAACTTATAAGATACTATTAAATTATATAACAAGGCTGTTACATACATCAACTTATAAGATACTATTCAATTATATAACAAGGCTGTTACATACATCAACTTATAAGTAGTTTATTTATGAGTAGAGAATAAAAAACCAGGAATGAACTCTCAACCGCCTAGTGTCTACGAAATTGTAAACATAGCTCCACTCATATGGCACAACTTTGAGTTAACACAACAATTTATCACACAAAACCAATAGGGGGGTATGCTACAACCTCTTTCATTACTATTCAATATAACAACAGCAATCACAAGTAGAAATGATTATACAAAACCCCCTGACTAATCAGTCCTGCCTGTCCACACTATAAAGAATATATAGTTACGCAAGTTAACATTATAATTATCATGAACTGGCTCATTACCTAAATGTTCTCTAAACAGCTGATTCTCTTGATTGTAGACAAGGTGCATAGAGGCACACTTCAGTGGTGACACCTAACGTTCTGCTGCAGATGTGGTGATTAGGCTACGATACCATATCCCAATACAAAGTCTGTGGTCTATTATCAGGTCCTCGGTTACTGGTTCCTGGACTGGAAATGATCAGGGTCCTCTAGAGGAGGGGGTTACAGGATTCGTTCTTCTGTCTTCGCAGGCTGGCTCTTGGTCTGGTCTGGAACTCCGTAGTCGTAGAGAAAACGAATGACAGCGTTAGTGCAGCTGGAGGCTCACGAGGCTATAAGCACAAATCCTCAGTAGTTGAGAGTGGGTCTTCTTGTATAGCAGGATTATTTCATGTATTCTCGCTCTGGTCTAGTTACGTAGAACTCTAGCGAAAGTCTAGTACGTTGTGAGTTACTGTAATCTATTCTGTCCAAATTCAATTCACTGGCACCGAACAAGAAAAGATTATTGCACCATTCTAGATTTTGTTATAGACCATTAATATAGTTCTGGATTGTCCGCTTCAATGCTAGATGGTATTTCTAACTAGTTTCAGCCGAACATCGGCTAGTTCGTTCACATAGGAAATATACACATTGTCCAAATATCCCCTTTGGTTGGCTCACCATACGATCACCACTGTCCTCTAACAATAATATGCACATCAAATTCTATGGTTGGCACTAAGTCTCAACACAAGACTTACCAAGTCCCACGCTGAAGTTACACGATTATCTCACAGAAGAGAATACACAATTCCATCTTCTTATCACACATTTACTTATCATATCGAACTATATAGGACGGTTCTCCTCAAGTTCTCAAAGTCAGTCTCCTCATCATGGCGATCCCTTGGTCTTCTGGTCCCTTACAAGTGGTTCGTGTGCAAAAAGTACACGGATGGATTGACCGTTAACTATTTCTCAATGTAGTATGGCCGGCCATTTTACCATCAGTTAATATTTAAAGTATGGCTGACCAGTTGACCACTGTTCCATCCTCTGGTCCTTCATAACCCTGTTACATATGGTGTTCATTTTTTAGCGTGGCGGGACTTTTGCTTTGTTTACAATGTATCGTAGTAACATTTCTCTTTGATGCGCATTGTCTGTTGGTAATCTGCTTAGATGGTCGAACCATTTAATTTGATGTTTCTTGATGAAGTTTAGTACTGATGTTGTACCCACTTTTTTCCTGATATCTTCATTTCTAAACCGTTCTTTTCTTGATACTTCCAGCATTCTGCGTATACACTTCATCTCTGTCGTGACTAGTTTTCTTCTATCACTTGATGTCAGCATCCGCTAACAGAGCATATGTCGCCTGTACCGGTAGCAATGTTGACTGCACGGGAGATACCATAAGAAGAAATTATACAACAAATTGTCAAAGCAACATCAGCTTTAGAAATCCTAAACAATACAGCAAACTTGTCTTCCTTTGCGACTGCATGTTAGTCTTGCAGGCCACACAAAGGAAACCACAAGATAATATGGGAAGAGAGCTGACACTACTGCTAAACAAGCTCTCAGAACACAATAAAATTATTCTCCAGCGGATACCAGCCCATTGTGGCGTACCAGGAAATGAGAGAGCAGACAGGCTGGCTAAGGAGGTAACAAAACTGATACAACATAAACATTCAGTGTCATTACCAGAAATCAAGACACATATTAAGCAAAAATAAGAAGAGTTGTGGAGGGGAACTCACCAGGACCTCCAACTGGCATGCAGCTTCATAGAAGCAACCCATCTCATGGTCTAGACAAGCATAAGAACCCAACTGCAAAGAAAAAGAACAGTCGAAATAACATGAAACCAACGCAAAGAAAAAGAAGAAAAGTCTAAATAACATACGAAACCGAACACAAAGGAAAAAGAAGAAAAGTCTAAATAACATACGAAACCGAACACAAAGAAAAAGAAGAAAAGTCTAAATAACATACGAAACCGAACACAAAGGAAAAGAAGAAAGTCTAAATAACATATGAAACCGAACACAAAGGAAAAAGAAGAGAAGTCTAAATAATATACGAAACCGAACGCAAAGGAAAAAGAAGAAAAGTCTAAATAACATACGAAACCGAACACAAAGGAAAAAGAAGAAAGTCTAAATAACATATGAAACCGAACGCAAAGAAAAAGAAAGTCTAAATAACATATGAAACCGAACGCAAAAGAAAAAAAAGAAGAAAAAGTCTAAATAACATATGAAACCAGACAAAAGAAAAAAAAGAAGAAAAAGTCTAAATAACATATGAAACTACAAATTGTATGTTTACTTTTTTGTAATGTTGTTAATTCCCAAATTGTATCAACAGTAACGTATGCCAGTGAGAGTTGAAAATTGTATCAACAGTAACGTATGCCAGTGAGAGTTGAAAATTGTATCAACAGTAACGTATGCCAGTGAGAGTTGAAAATTGTATCAATATACTAGCCAGTGAGGTTGAAATGTATCAACAGTAACGTATGCCTGTGAGAGTTGAAAATTGTATCAACAGTAACGTATGCCTGTGAGAGTTGAAAATTGTATCAACAGTAACGTATGCCAGTGAGAGTTGAAAATTGTATCAACAGTAACGTATGCCAGTGAGAGTTGAAAATTGTATCAACAGTAACGTATGCCAGTGAGAGTTGAAAATTGTATCAAACAGTAACGTATGCCAGTGAGAGTTGAAAATTGTATCAACAGTAACGTATGCCAGTGAGAGTTGAAAATTGTATCAACAGTAACGTATGCCAGTGAGAGTTGAAGATTGTATCAACAGTAACGTATGCCGTGAGTTGAAAATTGTATCAACAGTAACGTATGCCAGTGAGAGTTGAAAATTGTATCAACAGTAACGTATGCCAGTGAGAGTTGAAAATTGTATCAACAGTAACGTATGCCAGTGAGAGTTGAAAATTGTATCAACAGTAACGTATGCCAGTGAGAGTTGAAAATTGTATCAACAGTAACGTATGCCAGTGAGAGTTGAAAATGGTATCAACAGTAACGTATGCCAGTGAGAGTTGAAAATTGTATCAACAGTAACGTATGCCAGTGAGAGTTGAAAATTGTATCAACAGTAACGTATGCCAGTGAGAGTTGAAAATTGTATCAACAGTAACGTATGCCTGTGAGAGTTGAAAATTGTATCAACAGTAACGTATGCCTGTGAGAGTTGAAAATTGTATCAACAGTAACGTATGCCAGTGAGAGTTGAAAATTGTATCAACAGTAACGTATGCCAGTGAGAGTTGAAAATTGTATCAACAGTAACGTATGCCAGTGAGAGTTGAAAATTGTATCAACAGTAACGTATGCCAATGAGAGTTGAAAATTGTATCAACAGTAACGTATGCCAATGAGAGTTGAAAATTGTATCAACAGTAACGTATGCCATGAGGTTGAGAAATGTACAACAGAACTTGTATGCCTTGGATGAGTTGAAGATTGATCCAAAAAGTAACGTAATATGCAAGGTGAATTGAAAATGTATCAGACAGTAACGTATGCCAGTGGATTCAGATTGTATCAACAGTAACGATGCCGGGTGAGAGTTGAAAAATGATCAACATAACATTGCAGTGAGTTGAAGAATATCAACAGAACGTTTTCCCAGTAGATTGAAAAGTTGTGAGGAATCAACAGTAACTATGCATGAGTTGAAGAATTAGTCAACAGTAACGTATGCCGAGAAAGTTGAAAATTGTATCAACAGTAACGTATGCCGAGTGAAAAAGTTGAAATTAGCCATCAACAGTAACAAGTATGCCATGTGAGAAGTTGAAAATTGTATCAACAGTAACGTATGACCGAGTGAGATTGAAAAGTTAATACTAACGAACAGGAGAAAGTATAACGTATGCCAAATTGAGTTTGAAAATTGTATCAACAGTAACGTATGCCAGTGAGAGTTGAAAATTGTATCAACAGTAACGTATGCCAATGAGAGTTGAAAATTGTATCAACAGTAACGTATGCCAATGAGAGTTGAAAATTGTATCAACAGTAACGTATGCCAGTGAGAGTTGAAAATGACTAAAGTTATAGAAAGCAAGTTGAATGCATTTGCACCGTGCCGGACCCCTCAAGGAAGCAAAGAATAGTACCACTGCAACCTGCAAAATAATGTCGTAAGAGGCGACTGATGTAGGCCCTAGGGATGCTACCTTAGTAAATAAAAAGCAGCGTAGAAATCGGATGTGCTGGCCTACTTGTAGGCGCATAACTGACACAACGTACAATCGCTCTTAGGCTCAGATCACATACAGACCACGCAGAGTGGTTGACAAGTGGTCGATACTGAGCGTTTGAAGAAGAAGAAGAAGAAAGCATATGAAAATAGATATCTGCGAAAAATAATGAACATAAAATGAAACGATTCCAAGAGAAGTGATGAAATCAGAGAAATATCTTGTCAACCACTAGTATCAACTCTTTCAGAAAGAGAAGACGGAGATATCATCAAAGAACCACAAAGCAGACACTGAAGTGGGAGACAAAAGAGCCACCTTAAAGAAACCCTGAAACGAACTTTAATGAGAGAGGCAAGAAATATCGGATTCAATTCCAAAGAAGAGATTGAACGAGTTTTCCAAGATATAGCGGTGTAGAGAAATTGCTTGCAAATCCTTTATATAGATGATAGAGGAGTATAAAACAATACTGAAATTAAACAAACGCTAGTGATAAAAGCCTTATCTTCAGCTGGCACTCTTATCTTGCTATCAGACAAAAGGGACCAAGCACAGACTGGACGGACCACTACGAGTTAACACCAGATAGGTTTAAGTTTCCACATGTAATCGTCCATTTGTAGTGTTCCTCGAAATTCGTCATTCTTGTTGTATTGTTTGCTTGATAAAGGCCTTTGGTCGAAACGTTGCTGTTTATCGTCACTGTTTATGTATTTTGTAAAACTGTAGTACTTTGTTTTTACGTGTTTACCTACGAGTTAACAGATATTCATTTTTCAAAATGTCTTCCTGAATTAACCCATTCGCAACTTCCGAATCGATATCCTGTCCTGTAGTATTTTGTTAAAGATGACCCAAAGTTTATCTTTAACTACTGTAGTATACACTGTATAAATATGTTTGGTGGTAAAACTAATCAAATAACGGAATGAAAGGGTTACGGAAAACTTTTCTAAAATTTCCGTTTTCTTAATGTTATTATTTGATTGATGGATGTTTGTTTGTATATCGCCCGAGTGCTTACCGGGGCCCAAATTTGGGGTGTCAATAATAGAACCACTGTTACCTTCCACGCATGTCGCAAGAGGCGACTAATGAGGTTTGGATGAAGTCGGATACACGTGTCCATAATGTGTAGAAGTCAACCTGCTGCCTTGCAGGACGGCTGGGGACAGCCAACGGCTAACGGAGAGCGAACTCAGTAAACGCTGGCTGAATCCGGACACATCGCCGAAGGATAAGCACCAGAACTTCAAATGGCGCTGAAGATAGGACGAAACCCAACCATGCTAAGGCTGCATGAATCAGATTTCGACATGAATGAATTTTTTGGAGAGATCTGGTACATCGGTCTTTTAGGTGATCGCGAGAGAGAGAGAGATAGATAGAGAGAGAGATAGATAGAGATAGAGAGAGAATGTATATTCTCTTTGTTGATTCTTGTTTAATTGTTTTCTTTATATTCTTCATTGTTTTTTTTTTTTTTGTTAAGTGGTTTGGATGAATTATGATTTTGAGAATTATTGTAAACAAGAAGTTGTGATATCTTGCTCTTAATTTTGTTGCTTTCATTGATATTGTATGTAGTTGCTGAGTTAGCCTGGTCGAATCATGTTTTGTTTAGATGGAGGAGGCGGTAATACTTACTAGTGAAAATTTACAGTTAACGTTTAAGGGAACAACCATCACGACAAAATCCGACAGTCTCGTTATCATCAAATAGCTTGTCCTGAGCAGAACTTTGCCACCCCAACAGTCCTCCGGAATTTCTCTCATAGTCAGTCTACACAACTATTATTAGATAAGGCATCCAATAGATTACATATACTAGCTGTCTGCTATTTTGTAATATGCAGTTTACAACACAATATCTATGGGCACAAGGAAAGAGCATTCGGGAATTCAGAGCTCACAGTGTCACTCCAAGCATTCATCTCAGTAGCCAGTGGACGAAACCGGGTTCTACAGTTCAAACACAAGGAAAAATAGGATAGAAACCGCACCCAGAAACTAACAACACTACGAGATCTAAGCGGATCTCCTACCTTTCCGTCTTATTGGCCTGTTTATCGTACAATTAGTTACGATTGTCAAACTGCGCATCAGAACTGGACAGAATATTAACCCTTTTACTACGTACTTTTTTTTCAACCTACGGACGCATTTATTTTATAGTTTATGCTGAATTAGCCAGTATAATGGGTTTGCGTCATCTTAAAAAATACCGTGAGCCCGTAAATCGGCTTAGAATAACGAATGGGATAAGTGGGATAAGCAATGAGGTGTTGAAATAGTCTGGGACTACCAGCATAGCCATTCTCATACGTCAATATCAGTGGCGGCTCGTGATCATTTTTGTTCGTTGGGCCAGACATAAATTTTCGGAAAAATCATTGTTTCGGTTAGGATATATTTTAATGTATAAAATAATAAATACACGTTACACCTTATTTTTGGTGGGACACGGCCCCACTGGTCCTTAATGACGAGCCGCCACTGGTCAATATTGTATTTAATGGCTGGACCTTCGTGTGTCAGATACATGAGGGTGCAATATCTAATATCTTGTATCCTGAGATAGTTTTCGATAGACATCACTACTTACCTGACAGTGGTCAATGACTGGGTTTTTTTCTGATGATGGTCACTGGCTACTTTCTTTTGGCAATGTTCGCTAATTGTCTTTCTTTGACGCTGACTGCCTTTCTTTGACGCTGACTGCCTTTCTTTGACGCTGACTGCCTTTCTTTCTGACGCTTGACTGCCTTTCTGACTGCCTTTCTTTGACGCTGACTGCCTTTCTTTGACCTTCTTGACGACTGCCTTTCTTTGACTCTTACTGCCTTTCTTGACTCTTATTGCCTTTCTTTGACCTGACTGCCTTTCTTGACTGCTGCCTTTCTTTGACGCTGACTGCCTTTCTTTGACTCTTACTGCCTTTCTTTGACTCTTACTGCCTTTCTTTGACTCTTACTGCCTTTCTTTGACGCTGACTGCCTTTCTTTGACGCTGACGTCCTTTCTTTGACGCTACTGCTTTCTTTGACGCTTGTTCTGCCTTCCTTGGACATTGGTCAATGACTGCTTTCTATTTTTTTATCATCACATCTCATGACACTAAGACAACTGATTCGGGTTGTTAGTCGATTTATCACACTAAATATCTTACGACACTAAATTGATTATACAATAGATGTATATCTGACATTCAGAAGAATTGGTTATACAATAGATGTATATCTGACATTCAGATGAATTGTTACACAATGGATGTATATCTGACATTCAGAACACCTGTAAAAGGATATCTGAGCATTCCTAAGAATTTTTTCATGTAAATCAGACATTCAGATGAATTTGTTACACAATGGATGGATATCTGACATTCAGATGAATTGGTTATACAATGGATGGATATCTGACATTCAGAAGCACCTGAAAAGGATATGGTAGACACGTTCTCTAAGAATTTATTCATGTAAATACAGACATAAAAGAGAGCCGCAGAAGCGTAGTTGTTAGTAATCCGTATTTGTTTGTGCATGGTTCTAGTTCAATTCCCCAGTGGGAGTGGAATATTTTTCCGATTGTAGCGGCTCTCATGTCGATCCAGCCATAATTGGGTCCCAGAAAAAAAAACACTGGGAAGTAAAAGACGGCTGGTGTGATGTTGACCACATCATCCACCGTGTGCCGATTTGTCTCGTTCTTTCAATAATGTTCTCATAAAGGATCTTATCATAACACTTATCATCTAATAACGCCTTGAGCATAACGTTACCACCCTAATAGTCCTTCTGAATTCATCTTCACCCGGCCAGATGTCCCACCTCTGCTGACGTTAAGCTTAAACCATCATTTACAAAAAGAATCCATATTATCCGGGGTCTTCTTCTTCTCTTCCCCACTCAATCACATGAACATCATTTAAAGTCTCAGTGTACTCCTGATTGCCTTGCAAGTCGAATGTAGTCAGTTCGAATCCGGACCGCACCGTTTTGTTCACGAGCCATTTTTTTTTTCAGAGATCGCTAGGATTGTTGCCGGAGCTATAGAGTTCGTGCTTTGTGCAATAAGCTCGGCAGATAGCTTACCAGTTCTGCGGAGAGGACCGAGCCATAGGTAAGACCGGTGCAATGAAGTGAATCCTTTGGCTTTAACCTCCCCCACGCCTCTCCACCGAAACTTGATGGCCATCATCATCTTTTGCGTAACAATCACTATATGTTGTCTGGACGGTTACATTCTTCTAATGTCAGATACAAGAAACACTATATGTTGTCTGGACGGTTCCCTACTTTTAATGTCAGATACAAGAAACACTATATGTTGTCTGGACGGTTACATTCTTCTAATGTCAGATACAAGAAACACTATATGTTGTCTGGACGGTTACATTCTTCTAATGTCAGATACAAGAAACACTATATGTTGTCTGGACGGTTACATTCTTCTAATGTCAGATACAAGAAACACTATATGTTGTCTGGACGGTTACATTCTTCTAATGTCAGATACAAGAAACACTATATGTTGTCTGGACGGTTCCAGTCTTCTAATGTCAGATACAATAAACACTATATGTTGTCTGGACGGTTACCTACTTCTAATGTCAGATACAAGAAACACTATATGTTGTCTGGACGGTTACATTCTTCTAATGTCAGATACAAGAAACACTATATGTTGTCTGGACGGTTCCCTTCTTCTAATGTCAGATACAAGAAACACTATATGTTGTCTGGACGGTTACATTCTACTAATGTCAGATACAAGAAACACTATATGTTGTCTGGACGGTCACCTACTTCTAATGTCAGATACAAGAAACACTATATGTTGTCTGGACGGTTACATTCTTCTAATGTCAGATACAAGAAACACTATATGATGTCTAGACAGTTACATTCTTCTAATGTCAGATACAAGAAACACTATATGTTGTCTGGACGGTTACATTCTACTAATGTCAGATACAAGAAACACTATATGTTGTCTGGACGGTCACCTACTTCTAATGTCAGATACAAGAAACACTATATGTTGTCTGGACGGTTACATTCTTCTAATGTCAGATACAAGAAACACTATATGTTGTCTGGACGGTTACATTCTTCTAATGTCAGATACAAAAACTATATGTTGTCTGGACGGTTCACAACTTCTAATGTCAGATACAAGAAACACTATATGATGTCTGGACGGTTACATTCTTCTAATGTCAGATACAAGAAACACTATATGTTGTCTGGACGGTTCCCTACTTCTAATGTCAGATACAAGAAACACTATATGTTGTCTGGACGGTTACATTCTTCTAATGTCAGATACAAGAAACACTATATGTTGTCTGGACGGTTACATTCTTCTAATGTCAGATACAAGAAACACTATATGTTGTCTGGACGGTTCATTCTTCTAATGTCAGATACAGAAACTATATGTTGTCCGACGGTTACATTCTTCTAATGTCAGATCAGAAAACTTAATGTGTCGACGGTTACATTCTTCTAATGTCAGATACAAGACACTATATGTGTCTGAGTTACCTACTTCAATGTTAGATACAAGAAACACTATATGTTGTCTGACGGTTACATTCTTCTAATGTCAGATACAAGGAACATATATGTTGTCTGACGGTTCCTTCTTCTAATGTCAGATACAAGAACACTATATGTTGTCTGGACGTTACATTCTTCAATGTCAGATACAGAAACACTATATGTTGTCTGGACGGTTACATTCTTCTAATGTCAGATACAAGAAACACTATATGTTGTCTGGACGGTCACCTACTTCTAATGTCAGATACAAAACACTATATGTTGTCTGGACGTTACATTCTTCTAATGTCAGATACAGAAACACTATATGTTGTCTGGATCAGTTAGATTTCTAATGTCAGATACAAAAACACTATATGTTGTCTGGACGTTCCTACTTTAATTCAGATAAGAACACTTATGATGGCTGGACGTTGCATTCTCTAATGTCGATACAAGAAACACTATATGTTGTCTGACGGTTCCTACTTCTAATGTCAGATAAGGAAACACTATATGTGTCTGGACGTTACATTCTTCAATGTCAGATACAGAAACTATATCTTGTCTGGACGTTACATTCTTCTAATGTCGATCAAACACTATATGTTGTCTGGACGTTACATTCTTCTATGTCGATACAAGAACACTATATGTTGTTGGACGTTCCTAATTCTAATGTCAGATACAAGAAACACTATATGTTGTCTGGACGGTTACCTACTTCTAATGTCAGATACAAGAAACACTATATGTTGTCTGGACGGTTACCTTCTTCTAATGTCAGATAAAAGAAACACTATATGTTGTCTGACAGGTTACATTCTTCTAATGTCAGATACAAGAAATACTATATGTTGTCTGGACGGTTACATTCTTCTAATGTCAGATAAAAGAAACACTATATGTTGTCTGGACGGTTACATTCTTCTAATGTCAGATACAAGAAACACTATATGTTGTCTGGACGGTTACATTCTTCTAATGTCAGATACAAGAAACACTATATGTTGTCTGGACGGTTACATTCTTCTAATGTCAGATACAAGAAACACTATATGTTGTCTGGACGGTTACATTCTTCTAATGTCAGATACAAGAAACACTATATGTTGTCTGGACGGTTCCCTAATTCTAATGTCAGATACAAGAAACACTATATGTTGTCTGGACGGTTACCTACTTCTAATGTCAGATACAAGAAACACTATATGTTGTCTGGACGGTTACATTCTTCTAATGTCAGATACAAGAAACACTATATGTTGTCTGGGCGGTTACATTCTTCTAATGTCAGATACAAGAAACACTATATGTTGTCTGGACGGTTACATTCTTCTAATGTCAGATACAAGAAACACTATATGTTGTCTGGGCGGTTACATTCTTCTAATGTCAGATACAAGAAACACTATATGTTGTCTGGACGGTTACGTTCTTCTAATGTCAGATACAAGAAACACTATATGTTGTCTGGACGGTTACATTCTTCTAATGTCAGATACAAGAAACACTATATGTTGTCTGGACGGTTACATTCTTCTAATGTCAGATACAAGAAACACTATATGTTGTCTGGACGGTTACATTCTTCTAATGTCAGATACAAGAAACACTATATGTTGTCTGGACGGTTACATTCTTCTAATGTCAGATACAAGAAACACTATATGTTGTCTGGACGGTTACATTCTTCTAATGTCAGATACAAGAAACACTATATGTTGTCTGGACGGTTACATTCTTCTAATGTCAGATACAAGAAACAATATATGTTGTCTGGACGGTTACCTACTTCTAATGTCAGATACAAGAAACACTATATGTTGTCTGGACGGTTACATTCTTCTAATGTCAGATACAAGAAACACTATATGTTGTCTGGACGGTTACCTACTTTAATGTCAGATACAAGAAACACTATATGTTGTCTGGACGGTTACATTCTTCTAATGTCAGATACAAGAAACACTATATGTTGTCTGGACGGTTACATTCTTCTAATGTCAGATACAAGAAACACTATATGTTGTCTGGACGGTTACATTCTTCTAATGTCAGATACAAGAAACACTATATGTTGTCTGGACGGTTACATTCTTCTAATGTCAGATACAAGAAACACTATATGTTGTCTGGACGGTTACATTCTTCTAATGTCAGATACAAGAAACAATATATGTTGTCTGGACGGTTACCTACTTCTAATGTCAGATACAAGAAACACTATATGTTGTCTGGACGGTTACATTCTTCTAATGTCAGATACAAGAAACACTATATGTTGTCTGGACGGTTACATTCTTCTAATGTCAGATACAAGAAACACATATTTGTCTGGACGGTTACGTTCTTCTAATGTCAGATACAAGAAACACTATATGTTGTCTGGACGGTTACATTCTTCTAATGTCAGATACAAGAAACACTATATGTTGTCTGGACGGTTACATTCTTCTAATGTCAGATACAAGAAACACTATATGTTGTCTGGACGGTTACATTCTTCTAATGTCAGATACAAGAAACACTATATGTTGTCTGGACGGTTACATTCTTCTAATGTCAGATACAAGAAACACTATATGTGTCTGGACGGTTCACCTACTTCTAATGTCAGATACAAGAAACACTATATGTTGTCTGGACGGTTACATTCTTCTAATGTCAGATACAAGAAACACTATATGTTGTCTGGACGGTTACATTCTTCTAATGTCAGATACAAGAAACACTATATGTTGTCTGGACGGTTCCCTACTTCTAATGTCAGATACAAGAAACACTCTATGATGGCTGGACGGTTACATTCTTCTAATGTCAGATACAAGAAACACTATATGTTGTCTGGACGGTTCCCTACTTCTAATGTCAGATACAAGAAACACTATATGTTGTCTGGACGGTTACATTCTTCTAATGTCAGATACAAGAAACACTATATGTTGTCTGGACGGTTACATTCTTCTAATGTCAGATACAAGAAACACTATATGTTGTCTGGACGGTTACATTCTTCTAATGTCAGATACAAGAAACACTATATGTTGTCTGGACGGTTCCCTAATTCTAATGTCAGATACAAGAAACACTATATGTTGTCTGGACGGTTACCTACTTCTAATGTCAGATACAAGAAACACTATATGTTGTCTGGACGGTTACCTTCTTCTAATGTCAGATACAAGAAACACTATATGTTGTCTGGACGGTTACATTCTTCTAATGTCAGATACAAGAAATACTATATGTTGTCTGGACGGTTCCCTACTTCTAATGTCAGATACAAGAAACACTATATGTTGTCTGGACGGTTACATTCTTCTAATGTCAGATACAAGAAACACTATATGTTGTCTGGAGCGTTACATTCTTCTAATGTCAGATACAAGAAACACTATATGATGTCTGGACGGTTACATTCTTCTAATGTCAGATACAAGAAACACTATATGTGTCTGGCGGTTACATTCTTCTAATGTCAGATACAAGAAACACTATATGTTGTCTGGACGGTTACCTTCTTCTAATGTCAGATACAAGAAACACTATATGTTGTCTGGACGGTTACATTCTTCTTATGTCAGATACAAGAAACACTATATGTTGTCTGGACGGTTACATTCTTCTAATGTCAGATACAAGAAACACTATATGTTGTCTGGACGGTTACATTCTTCTAATGTCAGATACAAGAAACACTATATGTGTCTGGACAGTTACATTCTTCTAATGTCAGATACAAGAAACACTATATGTTGTCTGGACGGTTACATTCTTCTAATGTCAGATACAAGAAACACTATATGTTGTCTGACGTTCATTCTTCTAATGTCAGATACAAGAAACACTATATGACGTCCACAAAAATCGTTGACAAACTCATTCAGAAACATTGAGTTGGTCCTAATCACAAGGTTAAGTGGTTAAGTCGTTACCTTGCTTTCCGGATGTCGTAGATTCGAATCTGTCCACGTCGTTCTGTTCATACATGCATATTTCCAGAACTCCTAGGATGTTTCCTGGAAATACGGAACTCGTGCTTTGTACAATACTTACCGCAGTTGCGACCATTTTTACAAGGAATGACCTAGCTATATGGGGTAAAGCCTGGTCAATTCTTCGTTTTGCGATACTTTAGACCATAGATCCCCAAACTTTTCAACCCACCGCCCACTTTGCACGACATAAACTTTGTAACACAACCTCCCCATTATAACAGTTTGCCAACGCCCCCGCATATATATATATATATTCATGCTCTATTTTCACTTTGACATAGAAAATTGATAATATATTTCTGTCATACATGGTCAATTTTTAAATGATTATATACATGAAATAGAAAATTGATTAAAAAATGGATCGTGTAAGATAGCCATAAGATGAAATATAATGCAGAATTAAAAATTTGTAATGATTATTCAATCGCAAAATCACGAACCACTCCTTCCCCACCAAATGCTTCCGAACCACTATCGCCCCCTCTGGAGGTTTCAGCGCCACTGAGGCGATACCGTCCACTTTGAGAAACGCTGCTTTAGAATAAAATTTACTTGATCAGTGAAGATTTGATAAAATAATAAGTTGATAAAACATGCGATTTCATGAATATCTACATTCAAAAACAATAAGTTAATGAAACATGTAACTTCATGAATATCTACATTGAATAATATATTATGATGCAAAGTTAGGGAAAACATGTCTTGTAACATTTTCTGACTTTTGTCTATGAAGTTCTTGTCACTGTACATTTCTAGCTCCGAGTGTTCAGGAGCATAGGCGTCCAACCGTTACGGCAAGAAGGGCGGGGGAGGAGCGTGCCACCGCCTGGAAATTGTTTTTTTGATATCACAGTGTTATGCGAATTTGGTCTTTTCCATTTCCTTGCAGTAAACCACCAACTAAAATATTTTAAATTAATGTTACCCCCTTCTGTTAAATTTATGTGGATGCCCTTGGATCATCATCAGGTACCGTGCCGGGTGGTGTATGCGATCATGGATCTTTACAAATCTCTGTCCCTGATATTTGCTATCATTTCAGATGTTGACTTTCTTCCGTGCAATGAAGTCTGTTTAATATTTTTTCTCTCTCTGTCCATCTCCAATCGGTTTTACCATGGCTAGGAGAGCCAATTCCTTACCTCGCATGTGAAATGTTAAGTGTGAAACTGAACCCGCGACCCTCTTGTGTCCGATTTGATAAGTGAACTTTCTATGCACTACTCTAATCCGGTCAACGTTGCATCGTTACGCCTCGTAATTTGCCTCTTATTTAAGAAGACATCACAGACAAATTTGTTACGTGTAAATGTTTCCTATTTCAACGTTTCAATCTAGATGTGCAGCCACGCATAACGATTTGAGAATCCCTTGATTAGTCCAACAGGTGGTGATAAAAGACCGGAAACTTGTCTTTAGAACGATCCGAGTAAGCAGGTCTTGTTCATTTCGTTTCTTGTATTTCATGAATAATCCAGTCACATGCTGACAACTCAGATGGCTTATCATTCTAAAGTAGCAATAGAATGTAGTATAACAACCGACTTACATTCAAATGTAGTAATAACAAGTAATCTAAGAAGCCAGTTACAGTACTGTGAGAATTCCTTCACAAACACTTGATTCAAGTACCAAGGTTGTTTTCTCGCATGGACTGTCCCGTTTCCGGCTCTACTTCTTAATATCTTAAGAACATAAAAAGTGGTTGAGAATGTTTTAATTGTTATGTTTTAGAATATGTATACTGGTGAAAGGGAGGAGACGGCCTATTGTTATTGGGATATATGTAAGCGGTTCTCAAACATTTAGCGATGAAGAGACATTAAACATGGACTTGCATTTTCTTACTTGGGCCACATCAAAGTTCACATTGCTAAGTGTGCGGGAAAGCGACTCTCAAACACTTACAAATGAGGACACATTAAACATATTTTAACATCCATTTTTTGTTGTTGCTGTTCTTCTTCTTCGTCTTCTTTCTTCTTTAATCCTGGTTCACATCTAGAAGAAAACTAGTCATGACAGAGATGAAGTGTCTACGCAGAATGCTCGAGATAACAAGAAGAGACCGATTGAGAAACGAAGACATCAGGAACAAAGTGGGTACAACAACAGTACTGAACTTCATCAAGAAACAACAAATTAAATGGTTCGGCCACATAAGCAGAATACTAACAGACAGTGCACCTTAAAGAGCGATATTGCTCCGATACAATGGATACAACGCAAAAGGCCGGTCACGCAAAAGGTGGACTTCAGAGAACAGAGGCGACGAAAGACAATATTATGAAGCGCTCCCAAGGGCTCGTTCTAGAAATCTCTTCTTATCCTGGCGCTGGGAGACAAAACAGGGTCGGAGAAAAGAAAAAAAAAGAAAAGTCTCACATCTTCAGAATAAAAAAATATTTCTAGAAAGGGATATTATTTGTGCCTGGTACATAATGTCTTGCATTGCGTTTGCTATTTGTGTGGTCTACATTTTTGCCT
The DNA here is from genome assembly GCA_020796225.1 of Arion vulgaris. Classification (NCBI taxonomy): domain Eukaryota; kingdom Metazoa; phylum Mollusca; class Gastropoda; order Stylommatophora; family Arionidae; genus Arion; species Arion vulgaris. The sequence goes on along the minus strand of CM036768.1, from coordinate 28,222,058 downwards.
GGTACATGATGTCTTGCATTACGTTTGCTAGTTGTCTGGTCTACATTTGTGTCTGGTACATAATGTCTTGCATTGTGTTTGCTAGTTGTCTGGTCTACATTTTGCCTGGTACATAATGTCTTGCACTGGTCTGTTATTTGTGGGTCTACATTTTGCCTTGTACATGATGTCTTGCATTGTGTTTGCTATTTGTGTGGTCTACATTTTTGCCTGGTACATAATGTCTTGCACTGCGTCTGTTATTTGTGTGGTCTACATTTGTGCCCATGTACATGATGTCTTGCATTGTATTTGCTATTTGTGTGGTCTACATTTTTGCCTGGTACATAATGTCTTGCACTGCGTCTGTTATTTGTGTGGTCTACATTTGTGCCCATGTACATGATGTCTTGCATTGTATTTGCTATTTGTGTGGTCTACATTTTTGCCTTGTACATGATGTCTTGCACTGCGTCTGTTATTTGTGTGGTCTACATTGTTGCCGTGTACATGATGTCTTGCATTACGTTTGCTATTTGTGTGGTCTACATTGTTGCCTTGTATTTACTACATTAGAAGATACAAGAGAAACAGATGTGTAAGATAACTGGATGTTTAAAATATAGATACTCAAGTTTTTCATTCTAAAGTTGTATTCAACTGTATGTATGGAACAACTTGTACAAATTGTTGTGAATCTGAACAAGGTCGGTTGACCTCAGGTTGAGAACCATTGACGAATGCGTCAAGTATACGCCTAGTTCTGGTAACTACGCCCTAGTGCTGGTAACTACGCCCTAGTTCTATGTGTATGTGTATGTGTTGATGGCATCCTGTTAGATTACATTCTCAGAGAAAAAAAAAGTAACGTAACGAAGATTAGAGAAATTATTTTATATCACTGTCTTCTGCATATTCTTCTGGCAGGTCTGTGATCATTTTAAAATTTCAGTCATGTCGCAGAGCGATGTCTACTGCCTTTTTTCAGGTCTGAGCGGCTGCCCTCATAGATTCTCGCTAAGCTTTACACTATCTTGTCGTATCTGTCGTCCTGAGATAGTATAGGCTGGACAGCTAAGACGTTCTTGGGGGTGGGGTGTGCTGGACAGCTCCACCACATAGGCATTCGGTTGTGCAGGAAGATTTGCGTCTGCCCAAATGCTTCAGCAATCTGCAGTGGTCGATTCTCAGTTGAAACAGTCTTATTTGGAACGACTCCATCACAGGCAGAAAGTGGCGGCAAATCCGATAGAGAAGTCGCACTTCAGCAATTGTCACTTGGTGTAAAAGTTCTGAGGGTACGAGGACAAGTGGTTCGGTTTACAGGTTTCCTGAATAGATCACACTTGAAGGATCTAAACTTCAAATAATTCTGGTCGGCTAAGGTACGCCTGCATGACGAGAGGGACCAATCAAACGGTTAGTAGGCTTTCACGCAAAAATCAGTCTGAAGCGCCATACCTGTCGCCATAGCTAACGCCCGAATTCACAGCGGGCGAACTCAGAAGAAGAAGTTAAAACAGTGTGGTCTGTTGGTGTCTTTGATGACGGTTGATGAAGTGAGTCAATACTGAAATCTTCATATATTTCCTCTGCCTTCAGGTCTAATTACTTTGTGTTATACTGTTCTGGTCTATTAACCCCGACGTTCTGAGTTAGAATCACGCTGCAGACAGTTTGGTTGCAAATTGTTTCGTGTGGATTTTTACAAAAGGACGGCACCACCCGTTCAGAAAGTAATGGCACACTACTGAACGTAATAATGCCTAGAAAAATCACAAACAGCATTAAAAAGCTGGAGTTGATTCGCAAAGTCTTGTAAAGGATATGCAATTAACTGTTTTTACTGTTGCCTTCTCTATAAGACAGTGGATGACTCAGTTACTGCATTTGGACACCAGCTCTTGACAAGGCATGGACTCTCTCATTTCACGTGATACTGCAGTGCGATACTATCTATTCATAGGCGTTCATACATTATGAAAAGGAGGGAAGGGTTTAGTGACCCATCATCATCATCACGGTACGTATCCTATATAGGACGTTGCTCTCTTTGCAAGACATCTTAAATTCACTCTGTCTCTTGCCAGTTCACCCACTTCGTCGATGGTCATGTTCATGGTTTCTTTAATATCTTGTAGCCATCTTTTTCTTGGTCTGCCTCTGCGTCCTGGGACACTGCCCTCTAGTATTGTTCTTTCCAGGCCATCGTGACGCTTGATGTGACCAAAGTGTGTAATTTTCTGTATAGTATGTTGTTTATCAGCCATTTCTCTTTAACATTTAGTTCTTTCAGGACATCAGTGTTCTTTCTTTTTCTGTCCATGGTATTCGTAGTATCTTTCTGTAGCATTTAGTGACCCACCCATGGAAAATGTATTTTGATAAAACATTATGTGTTAAGTCTAATGTCTATTGTTTTTCCCCAGGTGGATGATAGTATCGGTTCTCCACTCGTGCCGTTAAGCGTAGGGGTAAGAGCTTTAATTTGCGTTCCAGTGTCTGATGAATCGGCCTTCTGTTATATCTGTGTTTATTTAGTGTGGTCTTGATATTGTCTATCCATCTTTTCCTTAGTCTTCCCTTGACTCTAGTACCTGATCTCTTTATATTGTATGCTGTTACTGGTGGTTAGTTGGTTGTATTCCATCCT